>JBBPFQ010997950.1:0-10843 GCA_037974815.1 Kaempferia elegans | reverse complement strand
CATGTATGAGTTTTATACCTCCGATTTCATAACCCACACCCACCTAGGTTATCGATAAAATCATTCCCCCCTCAATCAAATTCATTACCATTCCGATTCCCAGATATATACCAAGCGCCGCCTAGATTACCCAAACAAATAAAAGGAAAATTAACACCTCCACTCTCATGCATCAATGTCATTGCCTTTGCCTTGCTTCCCTTTCCTGCCTTGCCTTTTTTGGCAAAGGACACTATCGAGTGGAGCCACCATCTCCATCTCACCATAACTACCTTCTTTTTCTTATCTGGATTGTAGAGGGAAAAAAACGAAGAAAGGATTTTTTATATTTTTTTTTTTTTACAAATAAGTAAAGGATAAAAATCAAAAGGAATGGATGGTCAAATAGATATTTTTTAAAATAAAAAACATCAAATGAACACCTCTTGTGTGCCACATCTTACAAATACTCTAGTTTTAAATATTACTATAGCAACTACAACGGCTGTTACAATGTATAGTAGCTCTGACTGCTACTGACTAATGTTATAATACTGTAATAGAGCTTTTACTCTTAGTAGAGTGTTAAAAATAAATTCGATTCATGGATTAGTTCGAGTTGATCTGAAAATTATTAGATTCGAAATGAAAATGTTCAGATTTAAATCGAATTTAGTATGAGGGTTTTCAGATTGTGTTAGGATTAAATCAGGTTTAGATTAATCTGAATTTATGATTTAGGGTGTGTTTGATAGACTTTAATGTAATACAGCTTGTAATATAATTAAATTTGTAATGTAATTAAGATTATATTACTATGTTTGGTGAAAAATTTACATGTAATCCAGATTAGAATGATTATATTATTTTATTTAGTGTCTATTATTTTTTATAATGAATATAATTCGTATTATTATAAAATGATAAAAATACAGCCAGGCTGGCGGCGAACGACCGGCTGCGGCATCGAGCGAGGTTTGGTATCGGCGATGGAGGTTTCGTCGCAAGTGATTTCTCTAGGGCACGGTGGTTTGATGAGATTAAAGGAGTATTTTTGATATAATAAAATTTGGGTTTAATGTAATGTGGAGTATATGTCGTTTGCTTTGTAATCTAAATTATACAACTATATTAACTTTTGTAATCCCGTTTAATTGATATCAAATAAAGTAATCGACCATATAATGTAATATGGATTACATTACAAAGCTGATTACAGTCTACCAAATGTTCATTTTTTTTTTTAATTAAATCATATTTTTATTTTAAAATTTAAGGTATTTTTTATATATCAATATCAAAATTAGTACGATAATAATAAATTATTAGGATAAAAGTGAAAAATTATTAAAAAATAATAATAATAATTGAGTTATTCAGTTTGGTTAAATTATCTGAGTTTGGGTTTAAGATTTTGAGGTTGTCTTCGTATTCAGATTAAGATTTTTTTATATATATAAAATCTTTGCTTTAACATGATCCAAACACACTCGATCCATGCAGTATAATAACTAATACAGTATTGTTATAGTATTATAGTTGTTATAATTATTTTAATGTGATTTTAATCCATTTAAATATAACTTTGATGGCTGTTCCTAAGTGTGAGTGAGTAGACGGACACCGAGGATATCGTCGCTGAGGTGGATCTGAAGACTGTTGATCTGGAGACTGATCGGTCTTCGATGAAGAAATCGTTTATCCTGTCTACAGAGAACTTTTAGAGAAAATATTAGCGGCCAAACAAGGAGAAGTCTTCCCTTGTTTAGTCCTCCGATGCTTAAGTTAGTCCGCTAATGAAGAAGAAGAAACTTTGTTGAAGAATAAAATTGTTGTTATCAAAATTGCGTACCCTTGAGGCCTATTGAGAGACTCTATTTATACCTGTAGCATCAACGTCATTTTAGGATACACGTGGTCACGATTTATTTCCTTAATGAACTTTCAATAATTGGGCTTCGGGATCCGCGCCACACATGTCCTTCTAGAAACTTCATCCGTACAAGAAATAACAGTGATACTCTGGAGGGAATATTCTTCTGTTATCTTTTGGACTAAATGACAAGGATAACTCTTATCTTTTTGGTCCGATTAGACAAAGCCAGTCGATCGGCTAAGACCCGTCAATCAGCTTTGTGTCGCAGGAAACGCTTAAAGAGATAGTTCGCTTGAACTAGTCGTTTGGTCATTGTTGGGGTGTTTCATTTGTTGGTCGACTATGTTTGATCTTGTCGTCCTGCTTCTTTAGATATTAGGGTAAAGATACCTCACATTGTCCGACCAGGTGCTCGACTCAGTCGGTTAGACAATTATCGGGGTGCTTTAGTTGCTGGCCGATCGCGTTTGATCTCGTTGTCCTGCTTCTTTAGATATTAGGGTAAAGATAACTCACATTATCCGACTGAGTGCTCGACTCGGTTCGTCAGACACTCATCTCCCTTACAGATAATGTGGTCAAATGTTTGATCTCCCTTGACCCTTGATTGCTGACAAGGACGTCCAATTTACCAGTTTTAATTTAACTTTCTTTCACCTGGATCAATGACAAATAGTATTTTGAGTAGTTGCTATAACTACTAAAATAAATAATATTTTATTATAAAATACCTGATGGATGTCGGTTGTTTTTTTTTTAAATTTTCCCAAAATTAAAAGTATCACTTTTATTATAATATATATTAAAGAATTGTTCTATTTTTTTAAAAAAAATATTGCTCTAGTATATTTTCATTTTAAATTATTTTTATTTTGATGTTGGTGTAGTGGTGGTGAAAAGACTATTCGTTCGCCCAGCGCCTTCGTCAATCTGTCTCAGGGCCAATACGAAGGAGATAAATCACAAGAGCTACTAGCTCGAATAATGACTAGTGTATAAGGGATTTAATGTTGATGTAGTAGCTACCATGGTAGTTATTATGGCGTGTGACAATTACTACTATACCTATTATAATATGTTAAAGTAAATCAACTCAGTGATTTCTTATTTTATCAAAATTTATTAAAATTATTAAACATGAATCTCATCAAAATTATTTAAACTTAGTTAAAATTGATTCTCTTGCTTAAATTTGAGTAGTTTTGATTAATTTTATAAATAATATTTTGATAGTAACCAATTAGGGGAAATTTAAATTTTATAATTAGAGAAAAAAACTGAATTTGTTTTTATAATTTAATTATTTAGTTTTTACGATCAATTGCTCTAGATTCAATTCCTCTAGATTCAATATTACCTTATGTGATTAATTATTTTTTTTACTCAATTTAATAAGTAACGAAAAACATTTCAGTAATTGAAGTATCTGCCAAACAATTAAATGCATCAAAAACAAAACAGTGCTCGACCAAACGATATCGTCCTTTTTCCCAGGAACACTGTTTCATTTTTTTTAATTTGCCTATTTTAAATTAATATAAAAATAAATTAATTACTTTTGGGAAATAGAGTAGATAAGAACAATAGAATATATGATTTGTCCTTTTATAATTTACCTATTTATAAAATTTATTTAAAAAATTAATAATAAACCCTAAATTTTAACGGACAAACTGGAGCCTACCATGGAAAAAAAATCCGTCACGGTATGCTACAGCAAGTTAACGGCGGGTCAAAAAAGTCGGAGCATCGACCTAGACGACTCGGTGGCTTTCTCGTAATTCCCCTGTCTTTCTGCGCCTGTCTGTGGCCACTTATTTCCTTTTATAGAAATATGCCGTTATCTCCCCGTTTACCGTTGAGTTGAATATAGAAATCCCCGCTTTCAATAAGTGCTCTTGGCTTATCCACTCGACAGCCTGGCAAAAGCAAAAGGATAAAGTCACCCATCTCCACTCAAAATCCACGCCTTTCCTTGACGCAGAGCCAAGGGGGAGCGTGGATTGAGTGAGTGAGTGGGGGTGAACTTATAACTCCCACTTTGAAACAGTAACGTGTACCTGACTGAATCTACCCGCTGCCGAACCCGAGTCAGGCCGGTGGAGTGGGCCCCGCTGTTGTGACGCCGGGTGACGTCGGTGGTCCCGCCGGGTGCAGAACGAGGAGTTCCATTTCCAGCGTCCGCAGAGGGTGGTCCGAGCAGGAAGTTAACAGCTACATTGGCCTCCCTCCCGTGCGGCGTGAATCTTGATTGACACTACGCTGGTCAGCATATGTTTATTCTATACGGACGGCATACCTGTCGTGCATCTCCTGGATCGTAGGGAACGGACGGTGGATGATCAGTTTGAATTATAACGCTATTTATTCTCGTTTGTCCTTGTAGGAAAGTACCGTTTTGCCCCGGATGCAAACCCAAAGCTGCCGGCTTCCATTTAAGTATCGACTCGCAAACGAGGGGTGTCTACCCCTCTCTGTCTTCCGCTCTGCGGCGGCGAATCGATCGCTTCTAGGTGTTCACGATGGTTGTTTCCACGACCTGAACCTGATCTGGTGGTGCCGACTGACAGATCTCGTGTCTCGGCCGATTTGCTTCGCTCGATGGCCTGTTCTTGGCGATCGGACGGACCCTCCCTTCGATCGCCGTTGGTGGATCTGGGACCTTGGCCACGTCCTTGATCGATTCCTTTGGAGGTGTTTGGCTTGAGATCCTTTTGTCAAGGTCTTTGATTTCTTGCGGACGGAGGCTAGATTCCTTTCTTCATTGTTTTTTTTGTTGCAACTTTCGATTATGGAAGTGGATTTGATTCTGATTCATAGGGTTCTTTGTTTTAGCTGGTCTTCTGATGTAGAAGCTCATTCTTGGATCTTGAGATCTGGAGTTCCTTATTAGTGTCTTAGATACGTAATGTCGTTTGTGGGGAATTAGGGGAGGAGTGGATGATGCGCTGGAAGTGTTCTTGTGAATAATTAAGACTCGATGGGTATTATCCAATGAGGTAAAATCACATCTCTGATCATTTATTCGATCATTTTCCGAGCAACTCTCTTGTTTTTGCTGTCTATTTGTATAAGGCGATCTGCATTTGACTCAATGCTCATCAATAGAGTGAATGCTGCAGCTTTAAACCCAAAAGATGTGAGCTTACTATAAAAAAAAAGTACGACAATATGTTTCCATTCAATTAAGAAGAAAGCATAGAAAAAAAATTTTAATGTGCATCCTGAAAATGAAATATTTCCTGAGCTGGCTTCTGGAAAGTGTATAATGATTTTCATGCTCTGTAGGGACTATTTTGCTGTTTCACCTCAATTTATGAAATTCGTATATGTATCACTTATGTTCACAAGCGGATGAATGGGACTAAACATTAATGAGTAGGCCTATGTTGTTGATCAGAGAACCATCCCAATCTCAAAAAGGGCCTCGCTTATATCTTATAAACGCTGCCTTTTCTGAACTCAGGTTGCTCATGTTCAGAGTTAAGGTGAGAAAAAGGGACTGTTTAAGCTGGGGTTGTGGTGCTAAGAGATCCAAAGGAGGAAAGCTTGATTCTTCTTAGAAATCACATTATTGTGCCACATAAACATAATTGCATTGAATAGCATCAAAGAGTAGATTCAAATGTAGACTCCTTGAAATCACATCCGAAGCAGCAGTGAACTTGAAGGGTAGTTTGTTCTGACTTCCCACACTCTAAAATAGATGGTAGGTTGTTTTGTGTGCCCTTTTATTTGGAAAGGGAATATGAAATCTTAATGGGATCATGTCACTGCATCATATATCATGGTGAAGTAGTAGTAAGAGAAGGTTTTTGAAGAACAAATGTTGCCATTCTCACTTATTTTTTTAATGTGCCATACAATTTCCTGGGGTGCTAAATGTTCCATGAGACCTTGATCTAGAACTTAAATTGAAAAAATGAAAAAAAAAAAAATGTTACTTTGATTGGTGGTTGGTTATTTACAGCTCGAACCTGGTGGTGGAGGGAAACTCTTTTGCAACATAATGTCAATCTTCTCCCAGAGGTTTCCATGTCGTAAATGAACTTCTTGGAAGTTTGCCTCATACAAATATTCCTGCAAATCTACACCTCCCAAATTGTCAAATGAAAACTAATATACTAGGAAACTTAATGCTAAAAAAGATGTGGTTGTCGTATCTCTTTTAAAAATCCTGCTACTATGAGATCTATGTACGGAAGAAATATACCATTATAGTTTGGCTGCTTCCATGTTGTCGGACTCAGACATGGTTTAAGAAGGCTGAATGTTTATTGACTTGCCTATTATTTGGCTTGATGCTTTTGCTACTAGCCTTCATGAGATTGATTCTATTTGAAAGTTCATCTCTGTATAGATTGTATCTATCAACCAACTAAATATTGGAACTTGATGTGGCCAATGAATTAATTTGATTTATGTTAGAACTCAAGAAAATTAAGTCGTGGTCCTACACCGACAATCATCCATGATTGAACACATCAATGCTATAGATGATACTCAACCTACTCACTTCCAACTCCAGGATTCAATTAGGGAGCCAAAATTTGTTCACCTCTTTATGTAATTTTGCATTTCAAGTCATCTTTATCATGAATTTTCCAACCATGACATGTTTATGCACACATACACCTAAATTTCTGTATGCTCAGTCAACAGTATATGCTTTGTCAGTTGTCCACAGTATACTATTTGTTGTTTTTAATCAGATTATATCGCTTTTATCTCTTTGTATATATTTCCTCATACTCACTTTTCCTCAATTCTTTATTTTGATTCAGTGTTGAGTATGTAATTAACTCAATTTTGCATTACATATTGCATACATTATATGAAAACCATAAGAGTGGAACAACAAAATTCTTGTTTAGAAAAGCTTATTGATACAGTTTATCCATGCTGTTTGGTCTTTTATCTTTTTGGTCCAACTTTAACATCCTTGTACTGGATCCTCTTTTCCACATTTTACTATAAGCATGATATTTTGGACATATATGTGCACTATTTATCAACATCATCATTTTTTTGGTCCAACATTAACATCATTATATTGATACTTTTTCCATGTATATGCCATCATATTTTTATAACCTTGCTGTAATACATACTAGTTATTTTTACCTTGGTGTGCCAAAGTATTGGTAATTTGAAAGAAAAATCATTTAGGAAAAACTCAAATGTAGCAGCAGTAGTTCAAAAGGCAAAGATTCATTTGGGTAAAAATGGACAAATTGATAAAAATGAGTTATATGATGGTTTTTTCCCTCTTATTATTAGTACAAGACATTAATTGTCACCATCCCTAGCACTGCCCAAAATATATATAATCATGTCCCATTCAATACATCTTGGTTTGGTTCTTGCTATTTCTAGTACTGTAGTTGCCAAACTTGTGTTTGTGTGTACCCTAAGAATAGTGTTACAATCTGTTTTCTAGCATTATACATTTCAAAGTGGTTAGAACATCATTGGTACAATAGTTCTTTATAGAAAGTTGCCCTCCGCATACTATTCTGCACTAAAATCCTCCGTTAAAATATTGAATTTCTCACACATTTGGGATGTAGAGGTCGATTTATACAACCTTGGCCTTGCATTAAGACTTTGCTTCCATCATATGAATTGTAGTAACCCAGATTACATAGGCCAGGTGGCATCAGTTCTGATTTGTGTGATCCATTCTGCATTAGCACAATGTCTGATTGTTGTTTACCCAGTAACACGCTTTTTTGCTAGTCTGTAATACAGTAATAACATTAGATTGCATATGACCTTAATGTTTGTGATACAGTAATGCTACAAGCGATTTAATTATATATCTATTCTTTTTTGAGAGCTTAACACTTTTTTTTCAGTGAGCTGGGTATAATTATATGATTGCTGATAGCCAAGATACTCATGCAAGTAATTTTGAGAGAAAAGGAAATACATCGCAAGCTGGGAACCATGGTTGCCACTCCAAGTTATCTGTTGCAGCTTTTAGGATCCTTTAGTCAGGAGTGTGGTTCTTTTCACATGTATTTATTGGCTTGCCTACCTTTAGAAAATAATGGGAGCTTACTGGTGGAGGACAAGGATGCATTTGATAAAGATGTGAATGTTGATAGCTTGAGTGTTAGACGCTTGAAAGCTAAAAAGCTTATGGTGAGCAACCAAACTGGAGATAGTTATACTGATCAAAGATCTAATGATTGTTTTTTTCCTGGACTCTGTGATGATGTTGCACTAGTTTGTCTGGCCTTCATATGTAGGTCTGACTACCCTTCACTTGCCCGTCTGAACAGAAGGTTTAACTCACTGATTCGTAGTGGTTGTCTTTATAAATTAAGGAGACATCATTGTGTCATTGAGCACTGGGTTTACTTGGCATGTAGTCTAATGCCTTGGGAAGCATTTGATCCTTTCAGGCGTAGATGGATGAGATTGCCAAGGATGCCGTGTGATGATTGCTTCTCTTGTGCAGATAAGGAATCTCTAGCTGTGGGAACCCAGCTGCTTGTTTTTGGACGTGAAGTATCTGGCTTTGTTATATGGATGTACAGTTTAGTAAGGCGTGACTGGTCTAGATGCCCACCTATGAACTTATCTCGCTGCCTTTTTGGATCTGGGGGCTCTGGGGAAATTGCTATCGTCGCTGGTGGAAGTGATTCACTTGGTCGCACTTCAAAATGTGTGGAGATGTACAATTCAGAGACCGGCACTTGGGAGACTCTACCAGACATGAATGTCCCAAGGAGATTATGTTCTGGCTTCTTTATGGATGGTAAGTTTTATGTTATAGGGGGCATGTCCAACCATACAGATTCTTTAACTTGTGGTGAGGAATATAATCTTCAAACAAGGGTATGGCGTAGAATTAGGGATATGTATCCCGGCGGTAATAGAGCTACGCAATCCCCGCCTCTTGTTGCAGTTGTAAATAATCAGCTTTATGCTGCAGATCAATCTACAAATGAAGTTAAGAAGTACGACAAAGCAAATAACACCTGGAATGTCGTAAAACAATTGCCCGTGAGAGCTGACTATTCCAATGGTTGGGGCCTTGCTTTCAAGGCATGTGGCGATAAACTGTTAGTGATTGGTGGTCATAGAGGGCCTCAAGGTGAAGTAATTATTCTGCACTATTGGCGTCCTGAAGATGGAAATGCAGGTGGAGCAGAGTGGGATGTACTTTCTATTAGAGAAAGAGCTGGCACTTTCGTCTACAACTGTGCAGTAATGGGTTGCTGATTCAGGTATCGCATTCATATAATTCATGGACTTCTAAGGGTTGGGCATATTCAATTCATGGAACCGCTTATTTTACTGGGTAATTTTTTTTTTTTTTTTTTGCTTCCAAGTACCAACATGATAATTTGTAGTCAGATGATTTACACTTCGTGCTCTTGCAATTTAAGGTCTCTAGACACAAAGTAGACCATTCAATTGATCTGAATGCTTCTTTTTCTTCTTTAATCTCACACGCTGTTGCATGAGACTTAAACGATTGTTAATGTCGCATCTTTTATTTATGCCTTTTCATTTGATTTCTAGACTAAGATTTGCTTAGCAATGCTTCGAGTTTATATTACAATGGAGTTGCCGTGTGTTTTTTGTGTTGTGCTCTCTTAATCGGAGTTTAAGAGGAAAAAAATGATTCTTTTCTATCCTTTTTCTTTAAATTGTTGTAAAACTATTAGAAAGTTATATAAATCTACAGGTTGATAATCCTCGTATAAGGATTCTGATTTTTGTTCTAACCTGAAACTTGAGAGGTATCAAACTTTCTATGACACCTAGTTACGCTTACACATGAGTTTACAGTTGGGTTAGCTTTCCCCGCACTCAGCTATTGCATTTGTTAGAGTATTCATCTTTTTGGGTGATGGTAAAGGTTGGTTTTCAATTCAAGACTTTAATAACATTCCAAGTTCCTTATACTTAATTATAACTACATAGTGAAATAATCTTTACTTACTAACGTCGATGATTAGTAATAATGTATTCGATTTGTTAGTTAATCATGTTCATTTCATGTAGGGATCCAACCTGTTGGTGGGGTTTTGGGTTATTGAAGGTTCAGATCCATTGAGAGTTGGATTGTGGTGCGTAGAATGAACGCTTGTCTGGGTCTAATGTCTAGTAGGTCAATAAATATTGGGTTAGAGGGTTTGGATGAAGATTTGTATCCAGCACGAGTGGATCTGAATTGGAGTATATGAGCAGATGAGCTTTAATTTTGGACCTTTTGGATGGATTGAAATTTGATTTGATTTTTTTTTTCTATTTTTTTTTTGTTTGATCGATTCAGGTCAATTAAGATTTTAGAACTTCATTTGAAAATTTTAATTGAATTAGAAGTTTCACTAATAATTTTAAAAGGATTAGTTTCATTTTTTTTCATCATTTTCAAAAAAATATTTGGGCCTGAGTATGGGAATTAGTTTGTATATTTTCATAATTTAATTATAAAAGAAAACCGAGGGCTATTCTTTAAATTTTCTGATAAATATTAACTCTATAACTCAAAAAACAATAAATAAATTAGAAAATTAACTTCCATATATTTTATGTGATACAACGTGATTCTTCGCCCTGAGTGATCCTGTCAATTCATTTCTAGCCTAACGACTACTTACTAATCATAAGTATAAATGATCAAAGTACGAGGAAGGACATGTTCAGACGTGTTGAGTTTCGAGTTTATAATTTTATATAATAACTTTTCATACATTAACCATTGCACTGTGTTGAGGGGATAAGTTTCATATATTTTTTCAAAAAATAATTAACTCAGTTAGTTTTATTAACTATCTCTTGGGATGATCGGTCTGGTCCCACGGAAGTTTCTAAGTTGTCATCATGGTAAATCGGAAAGCATTCACGGTTGGCGGTCCAGAAACCCAGCATCCCTTAATTGTAGATCAAATCCTCTGTCCCACAAATCTCCCTGTCTCCATGTCCCACTTGTCATTTTAGCCCACCGTCGGCGGCCGGCTCGACCAG
>JBBPFQ010997516.1:0-10850 GCA_037974815.1 Kaempferia elegans | reverse complement strand
CATGTCGTATTAGAGTCACCATATATTTCACCTAATGCTTGTACTCCCGTCTTCTTTTTAAATATATTTTGTTTCCCATCCTTTAACTTCCACCACTTAATTCTAGAAGTCGTATATATTTTTTTTCTATTGATACTATGCTTGAGGCATATAATCTAACACTACTACCCTATATTGGGTAGTTAAACTTTCTCCGGGGATGATTTTGCAATCTTTACAAATCTTTCTATCCCTCTTCCTAATCATAAGAAAGTCAATTTGTGATTTATTATTTCCACTTTTGAATGTGACCAAGTGTTCTTTTATTTTCTAAAAAAAATATATATTAGTTAATATAAGGTCATATGCTATAAAAATCCAATATATTTTCCCCCCTTTATTTCTCGTTCCAAACCCATAACCCTCATATACCCTCTCATATTCCTCATTTTTCACTCCTACATACTCATTTAGATCATCTACTATTAAAATCATTTCATTTGGCAGTGTTTAGTAATACTTCATATAGGTCATCTCAAAACCTTGATTTTGTAGTTTTATCTAATCCTACTTGCGTTGAATATATGTTAATTACGTTCATAGTTCCTTTCACTACTATTATCTTAAAGTTAATTATTCTATCCCTTTTTCTAACTACTCCTATAACTTCATCCTTTAACAAACTATCAATAACAATACCCACTACTTTTTTTGTTTTACTCTTTCCTATGTACCGCAACTTAAAACCCAAGCTCTATCATCTTTGCCTTCTCACCTATCCATTTCGTCTCTTATACATAAAATACTAATTCTTCTCCTAATCATCGCATCTACTACTTCCATTAATTCACCAGTGAGGGTTCCTATGTTCCATTTTCCATCATAGACTATTAGTTTTCCTATAATATTTGTTCTTATCCAACGTGAGAACTCTTGCCTATTTAATACTATACTCAAGTTTTCGTAGAGATGTAGCGGTCCTTGATAATACGTTACAGTTGGATCTTGCAACGTGAACTCTTGTATATTTAGTACTATATTTTAGTTCTGGAGATGCAGCGGTCCTTGCCGATATATTACATTCAAACCCTGCAACGCGTTCCTTCCGAGGAACAACCTAGCATTAGAAAATAGTTTAATGGATCTATTCATTGAATATTTATCATAATTTAACGTTGGTTAGCAACCTAACACAACCGTCCTCCTTTATCTGGACTTGAGACCGGCCATGATTGGTTCGTCATGGGCGAGGTTTCTCCAACAAAGGAAGGGACCCCTGAATGCAGAAATAGCTATAAGTTCCTTGGTTTATTGTATAGAGAAAGGAATGGTGATAACTCAAATAGAACGACCCGTGTGCAACTAGATAATTCACATAGAGAGATGGTTTCATTGAGTTCCTGCAATTCATTCAAAAGCTATATCGATATAAATAAGATGTTTTAATAATTTCTAGCAATGACATTAGGGTAAGCAATTGAGTTCCACTAAGTAGGGTAAGAAGATAGATTGGAGATGTTACCCAAGTCCTCAAATTGTGCTCGACTCAGTAGAACAGCAGGAACATACGATTCCAACGGATCCAACTTCTTCCTAGTGTCATTCCCAAATTGAATCAGTGTCAACCACAAGCAGAGAGCAACAACACCTCACACGAATGTTCAATTCTATTCTCTTTTCCATTTGATCGAATAAAGAACTGGTATTGATTCCACAACGATGAATTTCTAAATCAAATCGACGTCAAAGAATCTCTAGGAAGAGATGAGCTTACCGCTTCAGGTACTTTTCGAAGGGATTTGCCGCATCAGCGCCTACGGATGAAGAAAAAAAAGAGGGAGATTAGCAGCTGCGATTTCGATTCAAGAAGCAGTGAGAGGAGAAGCGTGGCGGAGGATCACGTTTGGAGTGGGCGGAGAAGCCGCCGAGGAGGAAGAGAAGCGCGATCGAGGCGGCCCGCCTGGTGGACGGCGGGGCATCACGGAGAAGCGGCGGAGGGAGCGGCAATGAGCACTTCGCCCGGAAGTGCCGCCTCCTGGTGGAGTCGTCTCCGGTTGTGAGATGTGCGGCGGCGACAGAGGGAGAAGTGAGCACGGTGGGCGACGCCATGGCGGAGAGAAAACGAGAGACGGAGCGGAGGAGCGATAAAATGGCCTTATCGCCCCCCGAATTTTGGTAACACGATATTCATCGGAAAATAACGGACGTTATATAAAATAAAATTGACAATAATAATATCAATATAGCGCCTAATATCTCTCTATATATAAATTCATCCTTATCAGTGACTAAATGGATTTGAAAATTTGATATTTTTAAAACTACGAGAGAACTAAAAAGTTGTAAAAACTTTTGGGTGGTCTGAGTGAAATTTCCTTCTGAAAATAACAGATTCCGGTATACATTATGTAGAACGATTTTTTCTGATATACCAAAAGGAGCCATCCGCTACAAACCAAGTGGCGGAGAAAGACGAGATTGTGAGAAGATAAAACGGGGACCAAGACGAGATTGATGGCCAACAGCGCAGGCAGGCCTCGAAATTTTGAGATTTGATCTTCTGATGGCCGCCGCCGGTGCCCAAGCTCTTCTCACCGCCGCCGGTGCCCAAGCTCTTCTCACCGCCGCCTCTCACCATCTCTTCTCACTTCCACGTCTCTCTCTCCCTGTCTTTCTCTCATTCTTAACCATCCGGTGTGATGTATGAGGTTATAACAATCGTTGGTGGCAATCCGCAGGTGCTTCTATCTCAAAAACCTGCAGCTTTACGCGCTTTCCCTCATCCGGAGCTTCGCCACTCACTTCTTCCTTCACGCCAGGCTTAGCCACTGGTAATCGACCCTTGACTTATTTGAACTTTTTTGTTGGAGTTTCCAATGATGATTGGCACTGCCACTTCAAGCTAGTGAGTTTTGCCAACCCAGGCAATTGCAAGTCGTAGTTTCAAAAGCACTTCTTTATCCCTAAATGAAAGATTGCTTGATTTTCTCTCTTTTATGGTATTTCTAGAGATTGTGAAAACTCAATTTTCATGCAGATTCCACCCTTGTACCTCATTGCAGAAACATTTTTAAATGTTTTGTAGAGCTTGCTTATGTAATGGCCTTCTACTCAGGTTCAGTAGTTCCACTTAAGCAGCATAACAATACCATTATTTCTGTTGTTATTGTTTGCTACTTTGTGGAAAAGGTAGTGTCTCTATCTCTCGTTGTCTGACTTTAGCTCTTTCTTGCCAATATTATTTGTCATCTCACATCGCCTATCAAGCTCAATTGTTTATCAATTGTGGTGCTGTTTCTGCTGCAGAAATGGTGCATTGTCCAATGCTCCTAGTCAAGTCCTGTAATTGATCTTCCATTTTGGTGAATCTGATTCTTAATATTTCCTCCTTTTTTCTTCAATGGAATAATGTACTGTTTGAGTGATCAATGTTTCTTTATCAAACTTCTCAAATTATTCCTTCCACAAGCCTGTCATTATGTCGTTGGCATAAATAAATTGGATGCTTAACATAAGCACAGAGTTCAAAGGATCTGATGGTTTACACAAGTAGCTTAGTTCAATAAATCCAATGGCTTACACATTAGAAAAGTTTGATAAATCTGATACAATACTTAATAAATCATTGATTCTTGTTAAAACTGATATGGGTGAGTGATAGTGATAGTGATAGTGATAGTGATAGTGATAGTGACATTAGTCATAATAAACTACTGACCAAAAGGGAGGCATTGGCTAACTCACTTTATTGTGTCGATATAACTCACTTTATTTCACCTATGCTAAACAGAATGAGATACTACTGTGATATGTCCTGCGCGTTCTTTTTTGTCTCAAAGAATATCCTGCTATAAGTATTAACTATTAAGACTGAATGCTGAATGTCTTGGTTAACCATCTTCATTAATAAGGTTCTTTGTCAAATAATCACCTTTTCTGAATGAAATAAAGGAAAATATTTGTTTTTATGAAGTTCTTCAAACAGTAGTTTATTAAGTGAATGTTCCATGTTTGAGGAGGTAACTGTCCTAATCCTACTAGTTGCCGAAATCGTAGAGAGAAGAACAAGGATCTTCCACAATATTTAATAGCTACTATTCACCATGTCATTATTTTGAGTTAGATTCTGGATGGTTATAGCTCTTTGCTGAGTAAACTCATATGTGCTCTCTTGAAAAGCATACCTTGGAAAAGTAGATGATGGATAATTATCTAATTTGTTGATTTTTTTTCTCTTTTTCATCATATCTTTTCACGCAATGCTGCTTCCTTCTTCTCATGAATCAATAGATTTCTGTCTTAATGATCACATCTTTTGCTTTAGCAACAGTAATCAAATTAGTCTCTATAACCTAAATATTCTTCATGATTTTCTGTCCGACACATTACCGTATGATCCTAAAATTTGAAAGAATTTTACATGCAGCAGTTTGGATTACATCCAACAGAAGGAAGATTAATGAGCAAGAAACATCAATTTCCATAAGGTGTGAGCAGGGAACCAAGAAGAATAATGGATTGAATGTATGGCTGGGTCGGCTTGCTATGGTGGGTTTTGCAACAGCTATAACTGTCGAAATATCAACAGGGAAAGGACTTCTAGAGGTATGAAATAGGATATCCTCGTGTTCTATTAAACTGAGTCTGATTTCAGTAATATTGTTTAAGGTCATTAGATCTATATATAGTTGCTAACTAAATTTTGCTAGCTGATATTGCTTTTGGAACTCAAGTGTATTCTTAGAAATCTTTGGTGTGTTCTGTTTTTGTATACATTGCTATTTATAGTTCCAAACTGATAGTTAAAATCCTTTCGATGATTGTCTTATGCTACCATGTACCTTTTTCGACTTTTTCCCACCTTCATCTCATGTTGCTTGGCGTTATGAAATGCCAATAACCAGCTTTACTTTGCAGAATTTCGGGTTTACGACACCAATTCCAACTCTAGCACTGGCTGCAACAGCATTAGTTGGAGTTCTTACTGCATTCTTCATCTTTCAGTCAGCCTCTCGAGATTAATCGCCGTCTTGTTTAAAGTTCATTGACATTCTTGCAAGCTGTATTGCTAATGTTACTGGCCATGCTCTGTAAGAAGTGTATACATTTTTGTTCCCCTTCATTCTTTGAATTTCAATTGGTTTGGTTTCGGCGCATATGCGGTGCATGCGAGAAGTTTAACCTCGGCACCGGGGAAGTATTGATGAATATCCACTGATGTACAGTGCATTGTCGCAAAGCTCCTTTATCCGATTCCGACCAGTCTACAATGTTTGGTCCTGCAGACGTGATTGACTCGCTTGGCCGTCCAGCACTTCAAGTTGGTTTGCTTCTTGGCGGGAAGCTTTCTTTATATATATAATTCAGATGTCTGAGTTTCTCCAGACTAATCTTAGAAAGAGATGGTTTTCTTCTCTAGCTTGTCTAACAGATAAAATTGAAGCACAATTTATACACATTTAAAAATTAAAATTCTTGGCGAGAATGTAGCTTCCAACCATGAGAAAAGGAGATAGAAGAATCAAATGTGGATCTAGGAGCGTGGACCATAGAGGAACAAATAAAATAATAATTTGAATCATAATTGGAAGGCGGTGATGATTTAGTAAATAAATAACATAGATAAAAAAAATAATTAATTTAGTTAACATTGAATCTGAGATGATCAATAAGATCTCATAGAAATTTGTCATCGGTTAATAGGGTAAATTGGGAAGCACTCTAGGCAGACAACTCAAAAGCTCAATATCCTTTAATTGTCAGTTGTATTTAAAGGAAAAATTCTTATAAATGCACTGTAACTAGGATTCAAACCGTGAGTATTTAGGAAATGACTGACTGTTTTTACCGCTGCATCATAATCCCGAGGATAAAATGATTAATCAGATTGGATAACATTGAGCCTGAGTTGATCAATCTAAATTGAAAAAGTACTTAATACGAATGATTCAAATTAGAAATTAAATCGTAAATATTTAAAAAATAATTAAGCATTTTCACTGAGCTCCGGATGCAAGAAGATAGAGCTCTAATTTTAACTCGCTATTGTTAGTCAAATTCTAAAATATCATGGATTTAAATCTAATCTAAAAAATTTATTTGTTATGTGAAAAATAATTCAAGTGTGCAAAATTTTTAGGGAATTTTTTTTTCTTTAAAAAAAAGTATGATTTGTCATGTTTAGCCATAGAAAAAAGAAAACATTTTCCCGTTGTTTCTTCCTCCTCCTTCTTTTCCTTTCTCCTTCGACCTCATTGGATCGAACTTCAGATCATCGGAATCGAACTTCAGCTTGATCCCCCTCCTGACCTAGTGAATCGAATGGAACGACAACTGAATTTGCGTGTATTTGGGCCTCCAGAATGCCGGCGAGGGAGGTAGGTAGTACCGTCGGTCGAGGTGGAGAGTTTAGGGTTTGATCGTTAAAGAAGGGGGCGAATGGATCAAACAGTGGAAATTTTTTGGTGGTAAAAAGTTTTAATTTTTAGTAATCATCATAATGTTTTTGGCGCACCTGGACTTGATTATGTGATGCATATTTGACTGGTTTTGATTGTGAAGCTTTCGGATGGCTTGGGACGATTCCTCTGCACCTGGAGCTCAGGCGTTGTCGATCAGGTTCAGCGCCGCCCAAACAGCCACCACGGTTCTTCCTTTTCTACAATCATCCAAATAAAAAGCAAAGAATCCTTTACCTCTCCCTCTCGGCACAGCTCGCACTTGAAACTCCCTCTTCCAGATGGCGGTGGTCGCTGCTCCCTCTTCCGGTCTCCGACGAGGAGGAGGTATGTTCCTCCGCATTACGCAACAACGAGAACCGCCTGAAAAACACGCCTTCCGTGGCATGTAAGTCGCTTTTTTTTTCCTTGTTCCTCGATTATTCCTCTCTGGAAACAAGCGCGCGATTCAGATCCCATTTCTTGCATCATAGAAACGTAGGAAAGTTGCTTCTGGTTCTGTCGTCTGATTTGTTTCCTAAAACAAGCAAAGGGATCCGGGTTCTCCTCTTTTTCCTCATTATAAACGGAATTTTTTGTTCTTTGTTTGCCGATGAAGTTTTCGCCCTGACTTTTGTTGATACTCGTCTTTGGAAATTGTAGGAAGGATGAGCGTGCGAAGTCTTCTTGCGCCATGATTAAGGCAGGCATTTCAGGCGATCTTAGTTCCATGCCTAAATTTCCTCAGATTAAGGTGTCTTCTAGTGATCAACCGTCGTCCAGTCAATCAATTCTCCGCTTCGAGCCAGCCAGTCAATTGGAGGGCAAACTAGAATGCGTGCACAGGAGGGTCTTCGGCCGTTTTACTGCCCGCGAGGCTCTTCTTGATGAAGAATTTTGGGTGAGCTTAAACTTATGTTGCTGGATACAAGTTCCATTTAGCTGATGATTGATGCTTCCATTTGCTGTTTGTTTTCTGACAATTAAATTTGTCCTATCTTGATCTTAGTTTTTAACTTCCCTTATTCCAATTGTTCGCAAATCATTATAGATGGCGGCATGCTTGAGAGCGGAGAGTCACTGGGAGGATCATTCTTATGCACGGTTAGCATATAGACACAACATTATCTTTACTCTCCTTTCCTCAACAACAAACATCAACTATTCAACTTCACTGTTTCAACTCCTAGTTTTATTGACTGAAGATAGTTCTTTACTTTTTTGGATTCTTAACTTTTCCTTTCAATGTATTATTTCAGCTTCATTGAAGCCTACAAAAGGCAATTCGCTGAGCAGGTAAGAACTATTTTGTTTTATTCAGGGAAATGCATTATTGGTAGCACATAGTTTAAAGAGAGAAACTAGTTTACTAATGTTTCAACGAGATTCAGTTAAAAGTTAGTTGTAGCCTTGTAGGTGGGTTGGAATGATGGCTTGTTAACTCATAGTAATCAGCAATCTTCAAGCGCAGCCACTTTTCTTAAGAAATTTTGTGCTCACCAATGGCATGCAACTAGGGTCCAATAAAGTTTCTCTAGATACAATAAGATTGCCTGAATTTCTGCAACTTGCACATTAGAGGAAGAGCTCGCAGGTCACTTGACTTTGAAACAAGGTACACTTGAATTTGCCCGTCGAAGCACAGAAATCAGGAGGTCAAAGCTTTGTCTGAATCAGGCCCACAGCAACGCTCTCTTATATGCTTAAGTGTTCTTAGATTAACTAAATATCTTATTGATGGATATATATTTTTTTAAAATCCCTCATGCTTTTGATTTGCCTTGTGAAGTTGTTTGGTAATTCTTTAAACTGACTCAGCAACCTTATATTTAGGGTGCAAATTAATGCAGGAATTTTCATCATTAAAGAGAAGATGCAGAAGGAAGGAGGCTGAGAAGTGTATCTGTGTTGTTGCAGTAAGATCTACTTTTTGTTTGATTTAGATATCAAATTGTTTTTAGTCTTGTATCATAGCAATTTCCAGTTAACCTTATATATAACAATAAATTAGTCATGTATGAGTAGAATTTACAGATATGGTTAATAACCTAGAACCTGTGTTTGAAATGGTTAATGACCTAGAACCTGTGTTCGAAGTAAACAAGATCGCTCGTTCATAACACAGCCTCACATTGCACCGTCTTAACCAATTCTCGTTGTAAATAGTTGACCTGTTTATGGTATGAACATGATTTTTACAGACCCATCTAAATTTATTTAGATTAAGCAAACATGTCATATTAAAATTTACCAATTCTATTTGTACTTTACTCCTGTAAATAAAGAAAACAGTTAATTTGCATATACTGGAACAGCAGATTCATCCTGAAGCTTTTCCATATCTTACAAGAGAACAATATGTTCTCATTATTATACATGAAACAATTACGACATTCTTCAGTTTGTATCACTTTGAAACTTAAATTTTCTGGTGGCATGATACTGTGTGGTTTGTTATAGTAAACAACTAGATTTTTTTTCTTAAAAAAAAAATTATTTGGACTGGACTGGACCCAAAACACACAAGGTGTTCCATGCTTGCGATTTCTGTTGCGTATAAGGCATATACTTTATCATCCTGTATTTATTAATTTCCCTTTCCAAGGGTGCCCTTGATCACGTGACCAGAAGGCTAATATTTGAATAGTGAAATCTGGCATTAACACAAGAAACCTCTAGGTCATACACTGATGGTTAGTGAAAGAGGCAACAGGCTACCAGGATTTATTTAATGCTGTAATATTGCTTAGCCCCTTAATGTTTTAGTATGAAAACATAACTAGAATTTCCTATGATAAAGATATGTTCACACTTTAAATCAGAAATTCATTAGAATGTATATAACTTATTGTACTTGTATCATCAATTAGGTTTGTAGTAACTTATCAACTTATTTTTTTCACCCATAAGTTTTGTTGCAACCTTTGGACTTTTCCCAACATTTGGTCAAGAGCTTCCATCATAACCAATTTCAATCTGACTAGTTAGGTTTAATCTTTCTTAGATTGCAAAGATGATTGATTCCTTCGTAATTACTATGAATCTTTTCTTCAATGCCATTTTTTTCATAGTATCTCTGGAAAACTCTCAACAATTTTCATATTTTGTTCTTGATGTTTCTCCAAATTGTCAGATGAGAATGGACGAGAATGTCAACCACACAGAATTGAGCAGCATAGTTGGGACCCTAGACCTCAACATAAGACATTTTTACTGTGGAGATACAATTCTTGGAGTATGAGTCTATAATTACACTCCTTTTCATTCTTTTCTTGCAATTTATGGTGAGAAACTCATGAGTCAAGTTGTTGACTAGGAGCATGTGAAGTCACTCGCTTTCTCCAATATTTATGGATTGGATCAAACAAGATATGTATATGTAGCAAACTTGTGCGTCGCCAAGAATGCTCGCCGCGAAGGAATTGCAACAAACTTGTTGTCATTAGTTGTCGATGCAGCTAGATCACATGGTACATGAGGTTATGTTTCATTGATTATGCCTAAAGGTTATGTGTAATAGCAGGAGAGGGCTTATGCTAAGCAACCAAATGGCACATAGTGTGCTTACTTTTACTGTAGTACATCAAAAAAGAGAGAACATACATGGCCTCAGAGGGTGGGGGGGAAAATTCATTCTGATTGATGGCAAGCATTTTAGCTCCCATAACTAGTGTTTCATGGAAAGTTGGTCTGGGCATAAATTATATGTCGACTATAGAATCAATCTATTAGAGTGGAAAGAATGAGTACAGGTAGATTGATGATGAAGAAGAATTCAAGTTTTCAGTAGGGTGAGTGAGTTGGATAAACAAGATGAAGTCATGGGTTTGTCGTGTTGGAGCATCAATTCCATCCGAGTGACTAGTTATTTTTGTGTCGATGGTCCTTGTGAATGTGATGAGCGTTGGAAATACAATCAAAGTCCCACATTGGAAAGATATTGAAAAGATGATAGGTTTAAAAAGGATAAAAATATCTCAATTGGTATGAAGTGTTTTGGATAGAATCCAAAAATAAAATCATGAGGGCTTAGACTTAAAGTGAACAATATTATATCATTATAAATATATGTGAATCCTTTTGAACACAGTGTCCATATAAATATTGATGCTAGATGTATATTGTGTCTGAAAAAATATGAGACATGTTCCTTAAAAATGTGAGACTAGTATATAATGTATATTTGATGATGAGGGATACCATAACCAATTTGGTGAAGGAAAGTGGAAACTTACTAAGGGGTCTTTGGTGGTTGCCATAGGAAAGAAATATAGTTCTCTTTATTTGCTGGAGGCAAATCTTATTGAGGAGAATTGAATGAGTCAGAAAGGAATGCAGAAACTCTCTTAGAAACATGTTATTCCTATCCTCAAATTAGCAAATTTGGATGTCTGCACTCATTATTTGGTTGGTAAGCAATATAGAGTGGCTTTT
>JBBPFQ010997410.1:0-10850 GCA_037974815.1 Kaempferia elegans | reverse complement strand
AATTAAAAATTCCTGATTAAAAAATAGTTTTGTTTGCATTTATATTATACAGAAATACTCGGGGACCCTATTACTGACGACACACTTTCTTTCAACTTTAGCATTCAAATGTTGAAGGTAAAAATAATAATAATAAAGAATATTTCATACAGACATAACATGATTTGGAAATGTTCTAGTGCAGAGGGGAGTAACACAACTCTGCAAACTATATACAATGACAGGAAAATGAGGTGAAAAAAGAGGCAAAGCCACCTCTATATAAATTAAATACATTAATAATAGCAAACTGCCTAGATGCTCCTTATTTATTGGACCACTGGAATTCAATTTCAAGGTTCCGAGGGCCGCTTTTGCTCTCAGGCAGTAGTGTATACTCTCCAGAAACTGTTCCTAACATAACCACCCGGTCAATCTGGATTGTCACTTTTCCAAATGAACTCTGTTGAATTAAAGGGAAATATATCAGGTATTTAACTAAAAATAACAGGAGCCTGATGATTTAAAACAAGTGATCAAAAAAGTGAGAGTGGTTTTGGACGTGTTTTTATGTTAGTTTACTACCTTCCCAAGTTTGCTCTTGTTCTTGCAAGAAATATGAAGCTTTTGCCCTTTTGGAGGACTGTCAAAAGCCCAAGCAAAAGCCTCATCCCATTCAGGTGTAGGTCCAGTTGACACCACCTGATGAATAGCAAATGACAGTTAGAAGTGCCAAATTCTAAAATTTTCTGAATAATGTAAAAGTCATGTATCATTTCTCACTTGACCTTCATTCATGGGGGCATAATTGATAGAAAATTCCTATACCCAAGATCTCATGGAATCAATTCCCTTTTATTTGTACATATATGTTCATTTTGCTAATCATCAAATTGTGTTCGACCAGATGTTTTCCTATGCTAAAATGCAAACCTACAATCAGTTGATTTAGGGTTAACAAAAACTAATTTCGAGGATGAATATCCTGATCATGAATTAAATGGGGGAAAGAAGGGCCAACAAGCCATAACAAAGTTCAGTTCATAGCAATATCTTGTGATTCAACATCATAAATTAGTTGCTTTCACACATCATCATCTTATGGGACACAATTGATCTAAACCTCACAATCGTTCGATAATGTAAAGGATCCACGTGAGGTAATTAAGAAACAAAAAATTTTGGTCAAAAAAGATACCAACATATACTTCGACAATGAAAATCAGCATGTAGGCTCTTACAACGATAAATTAACTTACAGAACCTAAATGCTTATTATTTATCTCTTGATAAGAAAAGAAAAGGAAGACATATATCCTTTGATGATAAATAGTTTAACTGAATCTTTCAGTATATACAGGCAACAAGGTAATTAAAGAAATCAAGGTATGTCAAATTCCAAAGCAAACTAAGATCAAAATTCACAAGTTTTTTAGATTCTTTTTCTAAAGATAAAAATTGACTGGTCATTGTATCTTGCATTCTTACCTTTGTCAGTCTAGGTGGATTGTTGCCTAGTGTAAGTTTGCAGAAGACACTGGGATTTCCCACTGATTGCTTTAGATTGCTCCCACGTTTTATTGTGACTGTTAACGTCCCTGGTAAACACTGCAAGAGAAGTTCAGCTTTTTCCTGGAATCGAGGTGGGCCAGACTGAATCAAGAATTGCAATAATGGAATAGCTTCTGATGCAGCAACTGATTGAGCTTTGAAAACTTCAGTGGGACATGCTGACCATGCCTGCCTCAGGAGAAACAAGGAATCTAATGCTGCTTCTTGAGCTGCCTCTGAACCAGTTTTGAGGGATGTTACGAGATGGGGAATACTCAATGTAGCAGGTTCAGCAGCTCTCAGACGTGGAAAGTTGCTGAGCAATGCAGTTAAAGATTTTAGATATTCCTCATTCACACTACCTGATGCCCATAAATCCTTTTCGATAGCAGCTGCAAGTGTTTCAAGAAAGTAATTTAAACATTGAAGATAACAATAGCATGTATAAGAAACACAACCAGCACAAACTATGTTTTCACCAAAAGCACCAATTCTAGAATGGAATGATATTAGCAAGTTCAAATAGTTTAATTAAACTACAGATAGAACATCATGCAAGAACAATGACAGACTTCAAAGACGAGTGGCTAACTTGAACTTGAATGTAGACAACTATGTTTTGTGGCCTGAGGGATTTCCATTTTAATTAGAGAGGATATATTAATTAGCCTGTTGATTTCCAATGGCAAAACACAGAACCAGCCCATATCCTCATACAAGTTAATAGCTCACAAGTTTGTGAATTAGTTCAATTGGATGTCACGATCAATTACCATAGAATTGAAACTGGTTTTTTGTTGCTAATATATACTAAACTATTTATTTTTAAATTAACAAAATAAATCTGTTCACACTTGTTTGACATCAGCATTGCTGCCCCTAGCATTATCTCCCATAATTTTGATTTCAATTTATAGAAATGTTATTTCACTCACTTCCATCACCTCTAATTCCATTCATCACAAGAAACCACTTTCAAATATCTTTATGTTATTTCCACCATACCCTCAACTCCCGTACTACTATTTTCTGACTGGGAATATATCAACCTTTGCATCTCTATTGGATGATTGTATATGTAAATAATTCCCCTAAGTGCCAGAACATACAAATAAGTGGGGGAAAACAATTATAATTCAAACCTACGAATTAGTTTAAAAAAAAAGTGATAGAGCCCTTGCATTAATTATCATAGACAAGATTAAATCAACAAATATTCATCCTTCCAGTCTGTAATTTTCTTAAACAGCATATATAGTTTGTGTGCTGAAAACTTACCAGTAATTGCTCTCACAGTCTCACTAGAAGCATATTCTTGTATAGTATGATTAGAAAAGAGAAGTTTAACAAACATTGCTGCTTGAACTGATGTATCAGGATTGCCAGAGTTTATCAGGTCCAGCACAACTTGAACACCACCAGATTCTGCAACCGCTCTCTTATTAGATCTGCTACACATCACGAGGTTCTGAAGAGCACATAGTGCCACTACTTTTGTTTCCTCACTTGGTTGATCTTCAAGAAGATTTACCAGTGCACGGCATGCTGAAACAGCATCTGCACTTCGAGCAAGACCTTCATTTTGAAAAAGATCACCCAACGAAAGTGCTGCAAGCAACCTCCCCTGCTGTGATTGTGTTTGAGGATCTAGAAGGTACATTGACAATGGTGATATAGCAGATTTAGCAGCTTTTGAATCTCTAATTTTTATGTTGTTCAACAATGCTTCCAGTAGTCTTGCTGCTGTTTCCTCACACTGATGATTCCTAAGAAGTTCCAACAGTGCCTCTATAGCACCACTTCCAGCCATTGCTTCTGCACTGGTTGAGTCATCACTTTCTAAGACAAGAAGAGCATTTAATGCACCAACAACTGTACTTTCTGTTTCGGAGTGAAGCAGTTGCACCAGGACAGCCACAGGTACTTCCAGAAAAAATTCAGTGCTATACTGCAAGACGCTTGACAAAATGTTAGCAGCAGATTCCCATATTGCATGCGGCAATGGAGGGTCAGCCTGCAAGATTACTTTGGACAACTCATAGACACCACCCTCCTTTGCAATTGTGTTTGGCCAGACTAACACAATGTTAACAAGAGCTTTAATTGCCCTCTGCTGGATAACAGGAACACCTGATCCAAGTAGTTGAACAAGGGGACCAATTGCTTGCTCTGACACCACATCCTTCTGTAGCTGTTCATTCAGTAGAAGATTTGATAAGAGTTCTGCAGCTAATTGTTGCACTGCTTGAGTAGGTGAATCCAACAAGGCAACAACTGGTTCCAGAGCCTGTTGAGGTGTCAAATGATAATCAGCTCGGCATTCAGGATGCTCCAAAATGTTTACAAGAACTTGAAGTACACTATGCTGTCCATCAGGACCAATTTCAGGCCTTGTTAGCAGTGAGAAAAGTGGCTCCACAACTTTTGCTGCAGAAGGACCCTTTGCTATGCTAGAATTATTGGTCAATATACGAAGTAATTCAGCTAATGCAACACAAAGAAAATCTGGAGCTTCATCAAGGATAGAGAGCAGGCTTTCAATGATTCCAGAATTTACCATTTCCAACTTACAACCTGGTCTGTCCCTCCCTAATTTCACCAATGTTCTAGCAATGGTCTCATGAAGATCATAATTTTTACCAAATAGAAGGCTAACAAGAGGGACAACAGCACCATGTGCAGCTACAAGATCTGCCAATTGGTCATCATCTAAAAGTTTATCTAATGCTCTAACAACTGAGTGATGAGAAGGACTAAACTCACTAACTAATAGTGACAGCAGAGGCTCCACACAACGAGCTGCTGCTACAGTAGATCGTATTCTTGTATTTCCAAAGAGAACACAACATAACTCAGCAGAATTACCCTTCAGTTCCATTGAACAATTTGAGGAAAGAATACGACAGAGTACATCCACTGCATTCATCTCAACATCAGCAACAGCAAGGGCTCTTGATGGATTATCACAGAGTAGTCTTACTAGTGAAGCTATAGCAGCATGTTGTTCTCTCTCTGAACCAGTGCTTAGAATCTCCACAAGGGGTTGAACAGCTTGCCGAGCTGTCTCTCCATTTCTAATGTGTTCAGCAAGAAATAAACCCTCCAATGCTTTAGCTGCACTATATCTGGAATTTCTTCCACCCAAACGTAAGACAGCCACAAGTTGGTTAACTGCACCAATAGCAGATTCATGTCTCCTTGCTTCCGCAGAGCTAAACAAAATGCCAAGTAAATCTGTTGCGGCTTCTTCTGTTGCATCTTGTGGGCCAAGTGAAAGGTACTTAGTGAGTGCCTCTAGAATTCCAGATTCAACCATCAACTGCTTATTTGATGGGCAATCTACAGCTAGCTGTGTAAGAAGGCCCAGTGCCAAGAAGGGTGCACCTGGTCGATCTGGGATTGGTTTAAGTAAATCTACAAGCAAAGGTATAGCTTTCCGAGAAGTAGCACCATTTCTTACATCATCTACTCTAAACAATTTCTCCAACGCAATCTGATCTGGGTTTTGCACTAGAAAGAACTCATCTGCCAATTCTAGAAGATCAGCTATATCACTATCAGCACAGCCAAGCAAAGAAATAAACCCAACGGCTGCTCCAGAATTAGCTACTGCTAGCAATGTTCCTCTGCTACCATTACAAACCAGACTTGTCAAAGCTTGAGCAGCAAAGTATCTGTTTACAGAATCTTCTGATCTTAATAAATTTGCAAGAATTGGAATGGAATGCATTGTAGCATTTGAACGTATAATTTCCCTGTCTTGAAATAGCAAAGCCAAGAGCAAGGCACATGCCCATGCAGTATTATCTTCTCCAGACCCACTCTGCAAAAATTATAAAATTAGAATAGGCACCTGGTCAAAGATAGCACAATACACATCAAAGATTCAAATTTCATGACATATTGAAGAAGTATTATCTTGCAATACTAAATTTATGATCATTTATCAGCCTCTCATAGAATAATTGTTTGTTTACCTGAACATTTAAGAAAGGATAATGAGATATCAGATCTGTAATAATTTCCACTGCTCCAGCCTCTATTATTGTTGTTCTAATTCCACTATCACAAGAAGCAAGCATAGAGAGCAACCATATTGGAACCATTTTAGCAGAAATGACAGATGTGCTGCATTCAGATTCACCATTTCTCCATTGCCCTTTAGATTGCCTATAAATGCTTATGTCTATATTTTTATAACCATTTCTTTCATCAGCAAAAGAATCTGGACAACGCAGCATGCCAACAAGAGACTGAATTAGATTAGAGCACAACCTCTGTTCACTTAAGGTTTCCATCAGCTTTTGGTTTTGCTCTTTTGCAGCGCAAATAAGAAGAGCACTTCCCCCAATTTTAACCTTAAAGTTATTTGATTCAATAACTTGCCTTGCTAATGATGACACACATCCCGAGGTTTCACATACTATACCACCCAGTACAGAATGCTGATCATGACAGAGCCTTGACAAGATTTCTACAGCTTTATCTTGCAATAAAGGTGTGCCATTTGCTATGCAAGACACCAAAGGAACTATAGTATGAGGGTACTCAGCAAGGATAGCCCAAGGAGGTTTTACATGTTCATGTTCTGCTAATCCTTTTGATCTTGACAACATGAGCAGTGCTTCAAGAGCTTCTGATGTAGCAGCATCTTCGATTGTAGCAGACTCCAATAGAGAAGCAAGTGCAAGAACTGTCCCAGCATGGTTGAAAGTATCAGCCAAAGTTTTATCAATAGAACGAACATGAAGAAGACGTGCAACTGCTGCAGCAGCATGAGTTTTTCCATCCATTGTGCCATGCTGCAGTACTCTTGTAGCAGGTGAGATAATCTCCTCTGGAACTGCTTGTACTGAGATTTCATAATCCAAAAGAAGGTTAGCTAAAGCTCGTGTTGCCTGTTCTGCAACTTCAAGAATGGAGGAATTGGCAAGAAGCACCAAAGGGGCATATGTTTCTTTAGCAATTGCACCAATCTCCTTGTTTTTCTTAATTGAAAGGAAGATAGCAGCAAGACAACACGACGCTGCCATCAAAATTTTTTCTTCCTCCACATAAAGTAGCTTCATGAGAGACCAAAAACTCTTCACTGCAACAGCAGTTTCTCTCAAATCCTTGCGGCAATGAAACAGTGATGCAAGTGTCAATGCTGATTTAGCACGAGTTTCTTCCTTTGAGGAGTTCAAGATTTTAATCATTGTCTCAATGGCACCATTTGCTGCACTTCCTTCATGCAATATGTCATTAAGAGGTGCCACAGAGAGCAAACTTCTTAGCGCCTCCAGAACATAAACTTTGGACTCAGGCTGATCACTTGTTAGTAAAGCAGACAATTGACTTATAGTACTAGTATCTGACTTATGGATAAGATGGTTTAATGTCTTCGAAGCAATTTCTTTTCCATTATCACCTCCATTTTTTAGCAGCCATAGTAGAGCAGGAACAGCGTCAGCGCTTTCAACACATGCTCTTATGTCTTCACTATGGTTACAAAGGTTGCCAAGGATAGTTGCAGAATCTTCTTTTGCTTTGGAGGATCCAGTTTCTAAAATCTGAACAAGAGGTGGTATTCCACCAGCAGCAGTTATGGCCCATTTGCTTTCATCATACTCATTGGATAACAGGCAAAGTAAAGCAACTGAACATTCTTGTTGTTGCTCTGAAGAAAGGCCAAGAAGAGATATCAAAAGCTGAACCCCTTCACGTCCTAGTAATGCATGCCATAGACTACAATCTTTGTTGCAGAGGGCAAGGAGAGATTTGACAAGTTCATCCTTTGCATCACTTGTAGTCATAGTTATCAAACCAACAAGCAGGCGTTTTGCTTCAGAATTTGTGAGCGTCTTTGACAAAATGGTATTACCATACAAACTAGCCAATGCTTCTATAGCACGTTCCTGAACAAGCAAAGGCACCTTTGATTTAAACTGCTTCACCAATATCTTCTCAATAGTGAAAGGGTCTGATGCCATGGTAGAGTCGGCAATTGAGTCATAATTCATCAGGGCTGAGGCTAAAGCTCCCAGAGTGTCAGCTATCTGTGCTGGTGAAGAGCATGATTCAAGACTCTCACCCAGACTGGAAATGACAGATGACAATCCACCAGATATATTTGCCAATGCACACATTGCATTTTCCTGCAATGCTTGAGCAGATTCTCCTTGCATAAATTCTTTTGACGGAGCTATAGTAGCATTTATTAAAGCAGGGATACCATTCAAATTGACAATTACGTGTCTGGCCTCTTTGCACTGAGCAGACAGAGATTTGAGTGCCCCAGCAGCCTCAGCTCTCACAGAAGATTCATTATTGGGCCCAAGAAATTTTAGGAGTTGCTTCGTCGATTCTGCAGCCAGGAGTTGGGAACAAACTGATGCCTCTTCCATTATTAGGCATCCTAGAAGATGACAGCCATTTGCAAGGGTACTCGACTGGCCAGAAGCAACCACTTCTATAAGTATATCCACACCTCCGGATTCTATAGTCGATGACCAAAATCCTTCAGTTGTCCTGGATAAGTTCTTTAATGCTCCAGTAAGCAAACCATCGACCACAGTTCCATTCCTAGGAAAATTTTTCAGTTGATCCCATAGGACAGGAACAACTCTTTCAGTTGAGAAAATTTTTGATCCAACATGGTCCCTTGTCCCACCTTGCGAAACAGCATAAATAGTTTTTGCAGCTTCAGTTTGTCCATTGACAGAGCTAGATTTTAGGAGGGCAAGGAGTGGAGGAATGCACCCACCAAGTAATACTTTTATCCTTAAGTCTTCCTCCTTGCAAAGGGATCCCAAAACAGAGGCTGCCAAAACCTTGATTTCTAATGAACCTGACCTCAGAAGAGCAACAAGTGCTGGAACTGCCTGGGAATGTGATGCAACAACTCCAAAAGAATTATCATTAGTTTCAATGAGGTCTAGTAGTCCTTTTAAAGAATTCTCTTTCTCTTGAACAGTCGTAGAACTCCGTCTCAACTGCTCTATGCACTGAGCAACACTTGAAACTGTTCCATCTGGGTCCTCCATGCTACTCCGATCCCTGTGATGACAAAATACATACATAAGCATCTGTTACAATGATGTAACAAAGAAATTGCCAGCTTGTTTGGCTTGGCTTATATCCAATTTGTAAAAACAAATGTCAAGAATTAAAAAAAAAAACACTTATTCTCAAATCCATTGTTAACAAGAAGTAAGGCCTAATGTCACACTTCATGGTTAACAAGTATCAGCAATCCTTCATAAAACACCAAAAAGTAAAGCAGTGTTTTGTGGCTTATCATCAAAATGAAAACAAAAACTTATCAAGAAGCTACTGACCAATGCAAGTTAGCCCTTTTATGTAAGAATCATTTTTCGCAAATAGGCAACACACTAAAGCTAAGATGGATAGCATAGCACTACTACTGCCACTTTTTCATCCGGCAAATGGGTTCAAATGAAACAAATGTCTCGTGCTTGTCCCTGACAAAGATATTGCAAATACTCTTTTCAATCATAAAACAATGGCTTGGTGAAGTTATGAAACGCCATCATATCAATTGTGCTATGTATGTTGAATGAATCATTAAATTATTCTAAAATCGCAATTTTCAAACTTCTGAATAATATGTGGATAATCTCAGGTTCACAGCATATTCAGCATTTAAATTGGTAACAGTTAACTAAACATTACTTAAAATTCAGTTGAAGGATAAAATTAATGCAATTGAACCCAAATAGTTGGAAATAATACAACTTGAGATGATGATAACTAGTTAACCAAGCCATACCTATACTTTTGTAGGTGCACATTGGTTGCCAGTATTTCTAGGACAATAATCAGATACATCCCGTACAACATTATTCGGAATTATTTTTCATGCTATGAAGGAAATACAAAGGTAGGCAAAACCCACCGTGGAAGTATTCATATATTGAGATCATATATGGATAGAGGGTGATGAGACAGAATAGATAAAGATGAAATAATCAAATAGAGATAAGGGCATTGAGCCCAAGTAAAATAGTAAAAGAAAAAAAAAGTCATCTAACACCATTCCTGAATCTGGACAACTGAATCAGAGAAATGTTTGATTAAGACTATCAATATGCATACATTAGTTCATATCAATCTAGGGGGAAAAACATCAATTCTTGAGCAACTTAAAACGTAACATGTATGTTTTTTTAATCACACCTTGAACCCGTTCTCACTGCTGAGTTTGATGATGGTGGCTCCAAATCGTGAATTTTAGCATCCATATTTCTTTCCTGTGATATTAAAAGCAATTTGTAACAATAAGATGCATAAAATGAAATTAAATTAAGAGTTCCCTTGCATGATGAGAAAACAACTTCAAGGTAAGTGAATCATGAAGAAAGATAAAGCATAAAAAAATATCAATGCTTGATAACTTCCTATCCTGTCAATTCACAAATTTGAACCTTCTCAAGCTACGCTCCAAAATATTAAGGTCTCAACCAAAAAAACTCAGGTTTACAATTTAACTGCATGGGAATAAAATGTAACAAAGAACTTTTGAAGGAACACAAATTAATGACAAGAAGACGGTAACTAAATCGGATGCATGAGAAACATTGTCTTAAGAATCAACCCGTATGCAAGGTATTCTCCTTGCCTACTTCCAAGACAAAATCCAAGTTTAGATATTAATGATTGAGAAGAAAAAACAAGTGGAGTGGAAAGAATAGAGAAATGAACTTTATTATGTTTTTATTTTTTGAGAATGATTTCTAATTCTCTAGGCACAATATGAAAGTGGCTAGCTTGACATTAGCTTCTCGATTTATAGTATTGATAATTATATGAAATTTGGGTGGTAAATGAACCAAACGTACGTGAATAAGCTTAGTGTTTAGCTTGATAAGAACTTGTTTATGTTGGTTCAATATGCATAAGATTAATTAAATGAACAATCTTGAACAACTCATTTAACTAAACAAACAAGCTTGATCACATATATGTTCAGCTCGTTAACATTCATGAACTATATTCATAAACAACGTTCGTGAACTATATTTATCAATTACTTTTATCAACTTGCTAAATAAATAAAGGAACTTTTAAAATGAATAAATAAATTTATATTATCGAAGCTCAATAATTAACCAAATAAATTTAAAATATAAATGTTTCAAACAATCAAATAAATTTGAATTAAAAGCTAATAATATCTAAACGAACCAAACTCAAATCAAGTTCGAACTCATAAAAAAGAAACCAAGTCAAGTTTAAATAGTCATTTCAATGATTTGATTTATTTTAGGTTTGGATCGGCTTGAATCGATTATCTTATAAATAAGCTCCAATACCATAGA
>JBBPFQ010997304.1:0-10850 GCA_037974815.1 Kaempferia elegans | reverse complement strand
GAGGAACAACTGTAGCTAGATAGGGACATGAGTTTCTGAGAATTAATGCAGTCTTGCTTTAGATTTCTATGAATGGCCATGATTAAATAAAACTAAGGACAATATTATTAAACAAACATGTTAGTCTTCTACAACTACAACTACAACAACACTATTATAATTGAATAAGCTAGATAAGTTGAGAGAATTCAATGAGGAAATCGAATGATCAAAGAGGAATTTTTACAAGCATATAAAAGTTTTTTGTCACAATTTTATGTGTGCTAAAACCCTGAAAAAGTTTTATTTATTTAAAAAAATATATTTTATGAAACAAATGGAGCTTTACCTTTCATGGGCGAGGATGAACAAGCAATCTCGACAAGATAACGGCGCTTCTGTTAGTTTCGTAGCGTAACGGGCTATACAGCTGTCACGGTTGAGAAAACGGGTGATATTTTGAAAAAAAAAAACAAAACAAAAAGGAAGCCGTACACTTGTATATCACATTCTCGAGTGCCGTTGGCATCCTTCGCACCCATCGCCACATCGTCATGGCTTCGACGTCGCAGGGACCACATTGGCCGCCTCCGCCGGAGCAAGACCTCCTTAGCTTGGCCGCCCCTCCCTGCCCGATATCCGGAGGCAAGGTAGCTCCTCCTCCACCGACTTCCTTGTTCTTCCCCCTTTCCACTGTCAGTTTCACCTCGTTCATTGTCGGAAAAAGAAGAATTTTCAAGACGGTATCAGCTAGATTCTTCCGATTCCGTCGAGATGTACTCGACCCCATCACCAATTTACCTAAAAAAATGTCATCTGCTTTTTGGGACTGCTCGTTGAGTTTGCTAAACCGCGTTAAATATTTTTTTATTTATTTTTTAAAGTTGGGTGGATGGATCAGAGTGAGTTTTGTTGCAGACTCGTTAAAGCTAGAGAAGCAATCACGGATTCACTTGTTTGTTCTGTTTGGTATCCTGATCATTCAACTTTGTTTGTGTTGGTGTTTGTTACTTTCCTTTTAGAGTGTGAAGCTGTAAAGTCTTTTCTTGCCTCTTCAAGTTTGTCCTAGTTTAATATCAATTAATTTCGTTGAGTGCATTGATGAATTTTAGTTTTGTTGTTTCCGTATTCTCTGTCAGTTTACATGTTCTAGCAATCATTCTCTGTGCTTAATTTTCAGTGGCGCATATTGTTTTTTCTTTCTTTTATCAATCTAAATATCCCTTTTTATCTAACTGCTGCAGCAAGCATCCTTTATGGAGGAGAGTGATCCAGTAAACGGTCATATCATTTCTACTACAATAGGAGGCAAGAATGGTGAACCCAAACAGGTTAGAATTTGGGAGCCACTAAACTTGTATTAGTAATGAAGCTAAATGATTGCTATTGTACCACTATATTTGTGGGTTTGTGACTCCTTTACTTGTGTTGCAAACTGCTTCATTGACTTGTTTTGCAGACCATCAGCTATATGGCTGAGCGTGTTGTTGGAACTGGTTCATTTGGAATTGTATTCCAGGTTAACTAAAAGCTTTCATTATGGAACTTCTCTTAAGTCATCTTTGTATATAATATATTGGTTTCATAGGTAATAATCATCTTCTGGCAGGCAAAATGTTTGGAAACAGGGGAGACTGTTGCCATAAAGAAGGTTTTGCAGGATCGGAAGTACAAAAACCGTGAGCTACAGCTTATGCGCTCGATGGATCATCCAAATGTGATCTTCCTGAGGCATTGTTTTTACTCCACCACTAGTAGAGATGAGCTTTTTCTTAACCTGGTTATGGAGTATGTGCCAGAAACTCTATATGGTGTTCTAAGGCATTACAATAGTGTGAATCAGCGAATGCCACTGATCTATGTTAAGCTTTATACCTATCAGGTAAGGTCATATTCTCTCTTCTGTAGGTATATTTACAGCCAGGTAACATGAGAGTTTACTTGGATTTTCTTCAGTTATTCAGGGGACTGGCTTATATTCATACAGTTCCTGGTGTTTGCCATAGAGATGTTAAGCCACAAAATGTTTTGGTATGTTTCCTGGCTGCAGTAACTGTAAATTGTCTAGCTCTATTAGCTAAAATCTATTCTTTTTGATGCATCACTCTCTTTTCAGGTAGATCCTCTGACTCACCAAGTCAAGCTATGTGATTTTGGGAGCGCAAAAGTATTGGTACGCTACTATTGTTTGTGTATTTGTATGCATAGAACAAAAAAAAAAGTCATGTTACAATGGAATTAGTACTTTGGTATCATGAAAATGTTTGCCATTTTGAGGAAATGGAAATATGTAAATGCAAGCATAATTATTCTAGAAGCACATTGGAGAAAGAATTTTGTTTCTTCGTTATCATTTCTCTCGCTTTAGTTTTGAGTTCTGCTCTTAGTCTCTACTATTTGTTTATCTTCTCATCAGGTCGAGGGTGAACTGAACATTTCTTACATTTGCTCTCGTTATTACCGTGCTCCAGAACTCATTTTTGCTGCAACAGAGTATACCACATCCATCGATATATGGTCAGCAGGTTGTGTTCTTGCCGAGTTGCTACTTGGCCAGGTATACTCAATTTCACCTTTTCACCTAGTGGCCTTTGGCTTTGATAATCTCCTCGAGTGAACCCTCAAGTATCATACAAGTTAAGCACTCATCATTCCTTTAATGGTATTTTCAGCCATTGTTCCCAGGAGAAAATGCTGTTGGTCAGCTTGTTGAGATAATAAAAGTATGCTTTCTTTTGTACCCAATGGTTCATATTATAGTGATAAAAGGATGTCGGAAGGTAATAAATACTCTTTCTCCTATTTCCCTTTAGGTCCTCGGTACTCCGACTCGTGAGGAGATTCGGTGCATGAATCCTAACTATACAGAATTCAAGTTTCCACAGATAAAAGCACATCCATGGCACAAGGTTTGTCGAATGAATTTATTCTTGTTGACTTTGTTTTGTTTAATCTGTTTTTTTCTCTTTTCATTATGTTGCAGCCAAAAATGTTTCTTGAAAGTAAAAGCTAAAGTACCTACCTCAGCCATGATTTTCATCAAGTCTTGTTATGTAACTTAAGTGACTTGTTGAGGTTATGCAAAAGATACATTTTGGAGAGAGTACTAGCATTCACCTTCTACAAATCTGATTCTCTGTTCATGTTTTCCTTCCATGTGTATCTTGCTGTTAATAACTTCAAGGTTCATATTTTGCTCCATGACAATTGTTTCTGCTTTCGAGTTTAACATCTTTGATGCCAAATCCGGAGAACCTACCGCAAGAATCACTATTATGTTTCAATATTTTTCAAGACCATAAGAGGTGTGAGTAAGCACTTGTAGCAAAATACTCGTAAGAGGATATAATTACACCTGCTCTCTATTGATCCAATATGTAATTAGGATTGAGTGTCTAAGAGTTACTATCAACATGTCCACAGTTTATTCATATGAAAAATAAGATGTCTTATATTTAAGCTGTGATGTTCCAGATATTCCATAAACGAATGCCTCCAGAAGCGATAGAACTTACTTCACGCCTTCTCCAATATTCTCCAAGCTTTCGGTGCAGTGCTGTAAGTTTTGCTCCATCTCAAAAGAGGTTGATTGGGAGTGCTTTGGGAGAATAGAAAGTTGCAAAATGTAGTTGAATTGTCTAGGCTTTGTAAAATGTAGTTGAATTCTCTTTTCAGTTGGAAGCATGTGCTCATCCCTTCTTCGATGAGCTCCGAGATGCAAATACAAGGTTGCCAAATGGTCGTCCACTGCCTTCTCTTTTTAACTTCAAGCAAGAAGTAAGCAGAATAACCTCCAAAATCTGTCCATCACTTCTATGTTTCTTGATTAGTTTATTTCCTCTTCGAATATAGGCATTCGTATTCTTTGAATGGCATGGAAGCTTGAAAACTTTTTGAAGCACAAGGATTAATCTTGGTTGCAATTTCTACAGCTGGCTGGTGCGTCGCTGGAGCTCATCGACAAGCTGATTCCAGATCATGTGAAGAGGCAACCTAGTGCCTGTTCCAGTGTATAAGACAGCAAGCATTGCCCTTGCATTTTGACAAAAGCGAGCAACGAACTGTAGTTTTATTGTCATTAAGAAAGACTGATGAGTAAACACTGTTCAATTGGTAAAAGGGAAAAGTGTATTGAGTCCTATATGACAATTATGTGTCAATTTTTCACTTAAGAAAACATGGTTTTGCAAAGCTGCGAAAGATGACCAGAAATCTTCTACACAGATTGATCCAGGAGCATTAAGCCAGCTTCTTCGGAAGCCATCATTAAAGGAATGTGAATGACATAATCTCATAATGGTGATTGTTACAAGACTAAGAATTTAACCATCTTTATTATTTTGGAAAAAGCATCCTTACTCAAATTAAGAATAAAAAAAATACATTTGTTTAGGATCACAGCTTTAAGAAGTGGAAGTGTTCTTTCCAGGTGAAGTGCCAGATTGATTGTTACTATTACTCTCCTCGGATAAATCTGTTGTAGCATTGCGGAAACCAAGCTCTGATAGGTCTTGTTTTGCCATCAAGTTTCTGGAAACAAAATAAAGCCATTAGTGTGTTTAAGAAAACAAAGATTTGTAATCTACTTGTGTGTCAAGCACCCAAGAGGTATGAGCTTCATAAAGACTAATAATCAGTGAATAAAGTCAACTGGTGATGAAGGACATTTTCAAAGAGGAACAATTATAACGTCAAGCAGAGGGAAAAATATGGATTTAAGTATTCAAATTATACAGTAGCCCAGCACAAGTGACACAATAGACTTCTTCCAAGACTTAACAGGCTTGTTTTCCACTCATTACTATCTCGAGAATGCTCTATTATGAGGGAAAAAGCTAAACTAGACGCAAACTAACCTTTCCATTCGGCATTCCAAGTATTTCTTTGATAGGTGCCTGCATTTTTCTGATTGGTAACCAGATGATTTGAGACAGGCAATGTACTCTTTTTTTGCCTGTGTAAAAAACATTGGAGAAATGTGATTCAGGATTTGCATGAGTGAAATTTGAAAATAACTTAACGTAATTCTAATTGAATGTGACAAAGTTATAGTTCATCTTACTAAATCACACACGTGTAAGTGGTCTAAAGGAAATACGCCTTTTTCAGGAGGAACAGGTCTTGCTCCCCTACTTCCACCAAATGATCCACCTATTAAAATCATGGAGAAACTCAATATAGTGTCTCATTGCATTCTTGTATAATAAACATACTTGAGAATCTGCATGAGTAATCGAATAAACATGAACATATTTGTATAATGAACATACTTGCAATCTTCACATGGAAAAGCAGTCAGAGCAGTAATATTCAAGAGAATAAACAAGCATCTTGGGCATGAAACTATGCTTTAGGAAATCACAATAACAAAACAAAAGAAAGCAAATATTTCATAATAGCATGTAACATTTTGTGCCATTTGAACCTTGTTGAGGTAATACCTTCAGTCAAAATACTACAGTTATCTAAAGGTACTGGTTTTCACCATCAGGACAAGATGAACTTACCAACATATTCAAAATAGGTCTCCTTTGTGAATGATTTGATGTTATGCTAGTTGATAAAGATTTAGATAGAATAAAATGGTGAATGATGTTTGATATTATGCTAGCTGATGAGAGTTTAAATAGAATAAACATGAAGCTTGAATTTAGAGAAAATTTTAGAAAATAAAGGTTTTAAACAAACATCATGGCATCAACAAATAATGTCAATCTCAATAATTTAAGGTTGGCTGTATGAAACTTGTACCTCTGTTAAACTTTATACATGACTATATCACTAGAACCACTCAAATATCCTAAATTACTTCTAATTATGTTTCAGAAAAGACTATCATCAAGTAAAGAATATGTAAATTTCAGCCTGACTAGCCACTTCTTTTTTCATAAATAAGACTCCTACTATATGTGATCTATAACCACCATAACACTAGCTAGAAGCCATTATCTGAACACAACATGATGTCCAAAACTGAGAGCTATCTTTAAATTATATCAGGGGTAGTGTGACATCATCTGGGAAGGAAGCCTAATATAATAACAATGGTCATGAAATGATCAAGGACCATGTTCATGATTTAGTAACAAATCTTGATAATTTGATGTTTATAAAGATTAAGATTGTAGGAACAACAACAAATCATGTTAATGTTCTATTTTTTCACAGCCGAGATGAAGTCAAATTCTGCAATTACAATTACTAATTAACAAACAAAATGTGAAATGATCATGCTTCGATCAACTAGATAAACAGATTATGAAAATATTATCAAAAGGACGAAGCTTCAAGTCAATATGGGAGTCTCCCTTGTACTAGTCGACAAAGGTGGCATGAAAGAGCAAATACCAACCTGCAAGCAACTGATTATTCTTAGTACTACTTTCCAATTGGGAATAGTTTTACAAGTTGTAGAAACAAGTTTAGGATCTACACGTTCACGAGAATGCAGATTCTTCGAAGAGTATTAACAGTGCATCAAGTCTGCAACTTCAGCCAAAATGATGCTAAAGATGCGATTTTAAAATTTCCGCCAATTCTTCTTATTAGAAAAAATGACGTTTAATCGCAGGGAGACCGGATGAGAAACAATAACAATAATCGAAACGTACTAACCTGCGCTCATCTGTCGCCAAAGGTGTCTCTTCTGCTCGATGAGGGTTTCCGATTACTTGGTTGAGTTCGAATGAGAACGACGACAGAAGACGCAAAGCTCGTCTCTCCAAGAGTATGATCGTGCCGAGCAAAGGCTGAGTTGTCGCGAAGGCAGTAAGGCGAGAGAGGAGGAGTGGCGGATTTTTAGTTGGAGCGGAGAGTTATTTATGTAAGGAAGGGGGAGGAGGAGGCCGCACTCCAATGACGAGACGAGTCAGTCCGCCGGCGGCGGCGAGAAGACGGGTCGATCAGCGCCACCACGCAAGGAGAAGTGGTGCCGCCGGCAGTCGAGGTGGGGGAGGTTCAAACGAGACGAAAGGGCTTAATGCCTGGGATCCCTAGATATATATTTTCTTTTCCTATTGTTGTTTTTACAGCCTGACCCCCTGTCTTTCCAAATTATGTCAGTAAGACAACAACGTTTTTTGCTCCGTTTATAAAAGAACCTTCATTTTTATGAAATTTCACTAAATGAATTCCAACCATCATTTATGATTGTCGATGGGAAAGAAAAAAAAATATTTGTGAGGAATAGTTCGTAGTCGTACAACTACTCACATTAAAATTCAGAATAAAAAATATACATTAAAGGAAAGGGAAGAAAAGAACAAAGAAATTGTCACTCCTTATTCCCCGTCACTCTGATCCGAGTCCATGCTCTCCATTCCCTTCAACCCTCTTCGCTTCTTCTTCTTCTTCTGTTCAAAACCAATATCTAAACCAATAAATAGATACTAAATAAATGTTTCTCAATAGAAAATACAATACCGATGTAATTTATAGAATAGATATAGATATTTCTTGGTGATTAAGAGAGGGAAAAAATGAACAATAAGTGGAGAACGAGCCACCGCACCAATGGAACATAACATACGTGGACCCACTAGAAAGGGCCAACAAAGACATGCAACAATGAAGGAAACCCAAGGAATATTGTCAAAATTAATAATAGAAGAAAATGTTCGAATAGTATGATGCGGCAGTGAAAGAATCAAAAAGGCAAAAATGGTGAACATTAAGATGAAACAAACATAAGAGCATGAGATTGAGAAGAATGGAAGCAAATGGACGGAAATTGATACCTTCCTCGTGCATTTCTTCTCCCTCACTTCATACCTTGCCTTTGTCAAATCCGGCAGCCACATGCCTGGATAACAGTACTGGGATCCCAATTCCCAACCATTAGGAGAATAAAGTTTGAATTTTGAGAAGAAAATGAGCAACAATTTGTGAGTTTGCTGAATCCAAAGATTGGAAGACTATGGAACTAGTGTGATGTGTTTTGGTACCTGCAAGGTCCTGTCAATGTTCTTGGCCCTCTTCTTGGGGCGTTGGGAGAGCTTGGTGCCCTTCATGGCCATGAAATCATCCTCTTTCTCCTTTCTCGTGAGGGAGAGATGGATCCTGGGCCACTCGAAATTATCCAGATTGATTCTCTCCTTTGTCTTCGGATCGGGCGGCTGCTTTGGGTCTGGATTCGTGGACCCATCAGCTGCCTCGCTGCCGGCGGCGGGGGAGGAGGTTTTTGGGGACTTATCCGGCGAGCGGCGCTTCTCGGGTCGTGCTCGGCCCTCCGATCGCCCTTCGACGCTCCTGATCATGGCACGAGGTGGAGGAGAGAGGTCAGTGGGTGGGACTTGGGAGAGAAAAAGATACCACGATCTACAGATTCTAATACCGCTATAAATTAAGGTAAATGAGATGGAATGATCTTAATATATAGGAGAAGAGGAAGGATCATGCCAACACCTGCTACAGTAGCTTAAACCAGAGCAAGAGAAGAAATAATTATTATTCAGCCAAAAAAAAAGGAGAAAAGGAGAAAAGTGTTTTAAACGAGGTTAATTAGTCATCGTGTCAAAGGCGTCCATGAAAGCAGAGATTAACGCAGGGGGAAAAAAAATCAATTTTTATCGTCAAATTTTCTTGAGATCAAAAGAATGGTCGGAAAAATAATGGAGAAATTAGGTTAAATTGATTTATTTGAAGGAAGAAAAGAAGGAACCTTGTACCTATTGATGGGAGACGCCGTGGGACAGCGGACTGGCACGCACGGCGGCCACGTTCTGGTGGCATACGGTCCGCAGGGTGGAGGCAAGGCTGCAGGCGTGGCGGAGTCCGCTGAGGACCGCCGCTGGAGTCTGGCTACCTGTCTCGAATGGGACGGCGGCTCGTCGCCTTCATCTGCTGCCGCCACTGCGGCCACCGTCGTGCGACCTTCGGCCCGCAACCCTCGCGACCGCTTTCTGTGCCCCCACTGGAAGAGGACATTTTCAGGGGTCGCCCTCGCCCTGGCCCTTTTGACGGCGTCGGCTTCCGAGGAGGAGACGTGGAAGTGATCTCGGTTGGGGGACTGGAAGTCCGATACGGAGCTGGGTTTCCCTCTAAGTAATTTGGGTTCCTGAAGGGAGCAGCTTGGCAATCCGTGGTCGTCGTCGTCGGCGGCGCCGTATTCCTTGGAGGCGTTCAAGCTGGGCTTTCTGCCATTGCTGAGGAGGATAACATCTGGGCTATTCAGTCTCTGGAATCTGCGACATAGAAATAGGCAAGGAATGGCCAAAAAAAAAACAGATCAAGCCTCAAACATCCGAGGATGGACAGCTCGCTTGAAGGAAACTTCAGTTGAGAGAAAGAAATAAAGAACGATTGATCACAACTCTGCTAAAATAAAATGGCTACAGATCCATCTGGAACTCAATTAAGAGTCACCAATCTGCAATACCTGAGAAATCCTAGATAATAGAGCAGAAATCAGAGAGAAAATCTGAGAAGACGCTGGTTTTGGTACGAAAGGGCAAAAACTAGACACTACCTAGGAAAACAACAAACGAGAAACAACGACGCATCAATGAGATTCAAATCACGAGTAGCTGCTTAGCAAATCGATCAAGAAAAGGATGCCCCCTTCTCAATTTCTGACGGAAGAAGCTGAAAATAGAAGAGGGAAAATAGGAAGTGTACACGATGAAGAAATAGAAGGAAATTTCATCATTCCGTCGAGTAGCACTTGCCGTGAGGCCGCAGAAGATGCGATCGCTATCTCCTCACTGGAAATACTCGGAAGAACAGAAACAACTGAAAATCTTCTTTGATCTGAAATATCTGCACACACAAAAAAAAAATTCCAGAATTCCAATGCGATTAATTCGTGAAACTACCAAAAGCAGCGATTTGCAACTAAGAGTTGTCGATTTGAGACGGACAGAAATCCTATTTCTCTTCGGCTGCTCTGTAGAGGCACCATCAGAAATTAAATTTCCGCTGCTCCAATGGAGGAGAAACTCCATAAAAACGGCGACAGCCAGAGGAAACACCACAATCCACCGCCCTCGGAGCCATTGGCGACCATCGGCGAAAGAGAAATGGAAAGAAAATATACTCTTCAAATCAAGACCTTTCAAAACAAAAGGCAAAAGAAAACATCCATCGATCTCGTCGCACAAGGCCACTCGGACAAAAAAGCACAAAATCACTGGAAAATCATAACCAATCAAAACCATAGATATGCAGGAAGGACTGCAGTAACCTCATCGTGCTCGACTTCAGGAGGATTCAAGGCCCATTTCCCACCATTCTCCGCAGTTCAATCGTTCAACAGATCGCGTAGATCACAGACTTTTGGGGCAGAAGATTCGCACCTCTATATCGATTCCTTCCATGTACGGCTCTCCTGAGAGAGAATTGAAGAAGCATAAGCAATCAAATAGAGCTCGAGAGCGGTGAAAGAGATTGAAACAGAGCGGAGAGAAGACAGAGCAGGGAAAGGGAGAAGGCGGAACCGGTTATAAGAATACCATAACACCAGAGTTTCATTGAACTTGACGTACCCAAAATACCCCTACTCCGAGCTGAGTGGGATGGGATCACTTTGTAAATATAGAAAGAATGAAGGGTTAAAAAGTAAAGCAAATTAAGGAAAACTCGACACCTTTAACATGTGAAAAAAATATTGAAATATTGACTATTAATCGAAAATAATTAAATAAAAAACTAAATATTTGTATATAGATAATTAAATACTTTAGATTAGATTCGATCAATAATTTAGTAAAAGATACTGGAAATTCTCAAGGCCCATAGCCCATGTAATGCTGCAATCCAATCAAAAATGCCTTTTGGGCAGAGGATAAATAGAAGAGGACTAGATGATCCTTTATGAAAAAGAAAAAGAAAAAGATACAAGAGAAATATATGAACTATACGACGTTTGAACTTTC
>JBBPFQ010997196.1:0-10851 GCA_037974815.1 Kaempferia elegans | reverse complement strand
CGGGGAAGCCTTCTGCCGGCGTCGAAAGGTGTCGCGGAGTTTTCCGGCAGTGCCGAAAGCGTCCCCGACTCTTCTGGCAACGCCTCTAACGCCACCTGTGAGCTATCTGTGTACCTGTGTGCGAGGCATGATCGAAGGCGTCATGACCATTTGCGACAGAAGGAATCATACCTGTCTAGTTGCTGTCACCTTGCTACTGCTCGTCGTAGCCTTGCCTCATCACTACTCGCCTTGCCACCGCTTATCCATCGTGCCCCCTTCTCTCCTTTAATACAAACTATTGGGGCGACGAGAGGAATCAAATTGATTTCTTTTGTCACGATCAATCGATCATGTGATAGAATGAATCAATTCCTTCCGTCGCACGATCGCTTGATCACGTTTAATTCCTTTTGTCTATAGACTATCGCGTGTGCCGTACGGGTGTCAATTTTGGTCCATCGACAAAATAGTAAATATTGTACGTGTCTGGCGGCCACGGTATTTCATTCCTGATCCTAACAAATTTTCATGATAAGAAATAAAAATGGTTAAGGGTGTAAAATTTCTAAAGGCACTTTAACGCTGATTTTCTTTTTTGCGATAGGTTAGAATTTATAAATGAAAAAATTGATGGGTCAAAATGTTTTTTATACATATTTTCTATCGGAATTGAAACTCGTTAAAAATCGGGCCCGTTCAGTTCGGGACAACGCGGCCTACTCCAGGCATTTTTTGACCTTCCGCCGTTAAGACCCAGTTACGAGGTGTAGGATGATTACCTGATACCGCTCCGCTACGCCTCTACCTCTTTCTCTCTAGATCGATCGGCGGATACTTGCAAAATGGCCCTTCTCGCGGCGACGATCCCTTCCGAGGTTGTTGATCGGCGATTTCCTGCTCTAACTTGCACTCATCGGGATCGTTTTTCCTCGTTATTTTGATTTCATCATCGTTTTTTATCCATGGCCCTGCGATTTTGCATTTACTGCTTTTAATTCAAACATCTCCAAATAATTTTGTTAAACAGTTCTGTCAAGAAACGAACTTATGATATTTAGATTAGATGCTTTCTGATATTCCTTCGCAATGTTTTTTCTGTTCATATCCAAATCAATTTGTACTGTAGCATAGCAATTACCATTTGCTTTTGGGCCAGAGATGCTTTAAGAAAGAAAGGTTTTACAATTGCATCGTAATTAACAAAATTACACAAAATGTGGAACAAAGATATTCCACTGCCACTACCTGTATGATACATGATCTGGAGATTATAACAACTAAATCAATATAATATATCTTCCTAGAAAAATGATAAATAATAGTTGCTCAAAGGTGAGCCTTGGCCAAACAATAAAGTTGTTGCTTTTTGACCTAGAGATCACAGGTTCGAATCTTGGAAACAACCTCTTGCAAAAAAAGCAGGACCCCGCATGGCAGGAGCTTCGTGCACCGGACTCCTTTTTTTTTTAATTATCTTTTCTCTGCCAACATTATCTCCCTGTCAAGTGATGTAGCTGGTCTCTTCACTAAAGAAGTTGATGGAACTACTAAAGAAAATATATCTCATATGTAGATGGTTTAGTGGTCAATAAATTGAATAACTAAAACTAGGCAAGACGATATTCAACCTGTTCAATTAGAATACTAGAGTCAATCTGAACCAAGAATAATCATCATGATTTTAAGAAAATTATTTTTTTCTGTGTAATATAAGTAAAGAACTTTGGTTTAACCATCCTGTTGATAAGATAAAACGTGATTTGAAATAGTAACCAATATAGGTTGCATATGATAGATACACAAACTTGTAGTTGCTTCACTATTTCCTCCTCCTGCATCTTACAAGGTGTTATGAACTTGGATATCTTATTCTATTGTAGCTAGGATTCATGATTATTGCCTAATTATCAAATAAATTGTTATGGTCTAGTACTCCAATTTTAAACTTATGAATGTTGAACAATCTGTTCAGGTTGGACTGCGGCTGCTGTTTTGCCCACTTACTTCTAACATTGTTACTAGGACAGCTTGGTATGTTTCACTTCTGCTCAGTGTGGTTGCAAAGAGGTTCACTGTATACTATAAAATAAAAAAATTCTGGAATATGAACAGAAGACTAGAATGCTTTGCGATTCTACTTTTAAATTGAACACTCCATGTCCTTCAAATTGTAGCTAGCTGTTGACTCTAAATGCTTAAAGGGCCTATTTGTATTTAATAAAATGCCTCTACAGCTCTACTTGATAAGGTAAATTCTTAAGGATTTAAGAACTAAGCTTTGTCATGTTTGAGATACATATATCAATAAACAAACAATTGGCATATTCAGAACAGACAACCAGCACCTAATAATTCTTGTCTTGCAACTCTTCCTTTAGCAGCCAGACATATGTGACTGTCTGAGTGTGTTAGTTCAGATAGGAAAATCTAGCAAAGGGTGTGAACTCACTCTAGCTGATTATTATTTGAATGTCAGCAAGCATTCTTTCATTCCGTTTTAGGGGTCGTTTTGGTTTGAATATAGGCTTAAACATGATTGGAGGGGTATAAAATGATTCATTTGTATCAGAACTACCTAATGGATTGTTACCAAACTGGGAGCTGGACCATGTCATTAAATTGTTGTTAGGTCCTCCTGTTCTTTCATTGGCGGTATACCAAAAGCTCAAGTTTCTGAAGGTATTCATGCTTGGATGGAGGTTCAGATTATGAAAACCTTATATTCCCTGTGGAGGTTCTACCGTGCGGAAACACTATTTAATGGAACTTTAATTTTAGTTGATCATGACCAAGAAACCACAATTTTTTTCTTGGTAGCTCGGGAATGCCAGAGATTCATTTGTCATATCACTAGTTTGCTTTCGCTACTTGTTATGATTGAGCATCATTCTCCCTTGTTAGAAATAGGCCCTTTGAACTTTCTTACTGGGTTCTTTAAAGGTGCTCTTGGGTTGCAATGTGTTTAGAAGAAAAAATGTCTAGTATCTTCTAAATCTTTCATGTCTTTCTTGGGATGCCAAAGTATTAATTGGAATCATGGAAGAACATATGTAGTTGTGTAACAGTTGTCTTTCTTCTTCAATTAAGTTCTTATTTTGTTAAGTTCTTCAAATAAACCAAGTTATTCTCATATTATGTTGTTTAAGGAGCAACACGGGCTAATACACCATCCCCACATGAGCCACCAGTTGAGAAGGGGAACCCCTTCTCTTAAGCATCCCTAAGATGTTTGGAGCTACTCATGTGTGACTATAGGAACAGATGCCCCGCTCCATAACATTTCCTTGTTCCCATTCTATCAAGCCAGTTTTTTATACTAAAAAAATGAAATAGTCATTATTGCAGTTCTTTTTATGAGCTAAGATTTGTTAGTTTAGTTCTATGAACATGATTTTAGTAGAAATAGCCATTATTGCATTTTTTTTCTTATGAGCTAAGATTTGTTAGTTTAGTTCTTCTATGAACATGATTTTAGCTTTTGGAGCACATATTTATTCTTCATTACTTTTCAAGTGATTAGATGGATTGTTTAGACAAGTAGTTGATAATAGCTCCTCAGCTTGCTTTTAGTGTTAAAGACCATTACTAAAAATTGGTTATCCTTCTCAATCTTGCATTAATGGTAGCCTTGTGAACTAGGTCACCCTTATCTTGAATGAATAAATTAATTTTCTATTGTGATTTCAGTTGGCATTGAAATGAGGTTTCCTTATATTGGGGTATGATGTTGCTTTCTATTTGCTACATCAAAATGGGTAACTGATTTTTAGCACTTTACTAAAAATAAGCTGACTGGATGATCAGTGTTCTTTTCTTACAGAAGTATCACTATAATTGTTCCAATTTTTGGGTTTTACTTGTGCAGCTGCACAATTGGGATTGGCTTGCCATTGTACTCTACTTTCAAGGCAATTGAGAATAAAAACCAGAATGAACAAGAAAAATGGCTTTTGTATTGGGCAGGTTGGTAAATAGTTGCCAAAGGTTTGGGAAATTATGTTCTTTACATATGTTTGTTTGTTACTCCCAAGTTCTCTTGTTTTGCAATTGTTTTTTCCAAATTAGGTTCAGAAGGTGTTGATATCTCATTCCAAGCTTTACCTCATTATTGTAACAGAAATGGTTGATTCACGTTGTTAAGTGATGTGCTTAGTTTTCTGTGGCTTGAATGTGATGTCTGGAACATATTAGTTTTGTTATTTGCCTTGTCCTGTGTAAGTGGAGTTTTTTTAACAAGATTTTCCCTTTTCTCCACTATAACTCATCACCTCAATTCTTATTTGATTGCTCAAAGAATAAAAATGTATGAGTATATTTGGTCTTGTTGACCAATCTACTTATCTAAAGATAAACATAAATGTAGCAAATTGATCATGATTAGTCTTGTCATCTCAAAAGCAATCTATATGCTATGGTGCCTATTCAAAGGGAGCTTATTTAGAAACCTCCCAGCTATTGGGTAATGACTAGGTTATTAGCATGGTTTTAATTTGTGCACTGTGATCTGATGTTTGTCATCATTCAGCTTTCTTTTGATTAAAGAAGATTGGGAATGAATATCTGCTCACAGTTAAATGGAGAATGCGAGCTCGAACCATCCCTTGCACAATCTTTTTTATCTCCTTCCTATGTATGGATAAAGGTAAAGACCTCAGGTAGCAAGGTAGCAACGGTATGTGAAGGCTATTCTTGAGACTCAGAAGAGATATTTGTAGGTTCTGTCTCACTGCTAAGTTGAATATTGAAACTGTGACAGTCTTCTTAGCCCCACATAGTGGCCTTTGATAGATGTGATAGTCACACCATCAAATCCTTTGCCCTTAATACAAATTTGACTTCTTGTATCATAAAAATGTACCATTAGTAGGGGAGAAATATAGATATATAACCTAAAAAGTCGTTAACCATTTTGCCCCAAGAACATTTCCTCCATCTAAGAACAGCAAAAGAAATCAATGGTTAACTCCTGGTTTGCTAAGGAAACCTTGATGTTGACCTTTTTGTATAATAGTAAACCACCTTAACTTTAAAAAAATCAGAGGCTTACCTTCTGGTTGATTGAATTTCTTCACCATGGTCGAGTCCGAAAATTTGGTGCTTCTAGAATAAATAAGCATTCTCACTGATTTGTGTTTAGCCGACCCCACCTAGTCGGATAAGGCTTGATTGTTGTTGTCGTCATTGATTTGTGCTTAATAAACCCTTAATATTTTCGTTGTTATGCATATAGTATTGTGCTGGCCGACATCACCTTCTTGAACAATTCTTTTTCATCATTAAGATTGTCCATGTCTGTCAATTGGTTGATCATGATTTCATCAACTATCTCTTTTGCTTGAAGTGATGCCTTTGATGCTACTTGATTCTTGGTTTTTGTTACTAACATTTTTTTGGTACACTCTTCAATATTTTGTAATTTGAAATCCTTCTAATTGAGTTGAATTTTACTGTGTGACTAGGATTTCAATTTTCCTGACTCAGAGCCTCTTTGTTTGTTACCAATCTATTATGTTTTTCTAAATTTAGGTATATCCTTTGCTTAATTTAGTGACACTTCCTCAATTTTGTATTTTAAAAATTGCAGTGTATGGATCGTTTAGCCTTGTTGAATTCGTCTCTGACAAGGTTCTTTATTGGTATGCTACTCTGCCATAAAAAATAGTATTTTCTTGTCTATTGCCATAATATAGAAGTTTCTCAAAAAAATTATTTATGACAATTGTTCATTGTGGTCAATATTCATGATATTCCCGAAAATGTTATCAGTTAGTCTCTGGAACTTTATTTTAGCATCTTGTTTGATACATGATGCAAATTTGAGAAAGCTTAATTTCATGCAATGTCTTATTTTTGCTTCTCTATTTTTTGTTATTTGGGGGTATTTCTGCAAAAACAAACAAGAAAAAATCCTACAGCTGGATTTGTACTGATAGCACCCATGTGCACTAACCCTCTAGGCAAAAGGAATGTCAGCCTTCAGTGTGCTATTATCATGTTCCACCTTTCATCTTAGACTCACTCATATGTGTTGATCATGTAGCCTTAGACTGCTTGTCTAAGGAGGGATCAGACTGAAAACAACTGGTACATAGAGGTATGCAATGTTATTGTTATTCATTAGATACACTCAGGGTATGTATGCAGGTCCTTAGACTTAAACATGGGAAGGATATGATTGTTTTTCAGATGCCATGTCAGTTATTTGCCTGCTAAGGGTATAATAAGCTTATATATATATATTTGTTTCAACAACACATGTATTGTATGGCAGAGCTGTGGTGTGATTGTTTCATCTGAGATATGAAATTTTCAATGTTGTTGCATTTCAACAAAAGATTGATGCATACATAATATGAATGCTCTTAGGCAACTTCTGTTATACTAGGAGTATGTATGTAGATTTTTAGATCTAAATTTGGGAATGGTATCGTGTTTGTGATGCCTTGTAAATTATTGGCCTTCCAAGGTTATAATTACCTTACTTTGTTTGTTTTCTTTTTTCAACAAATGTTTGCGTGGCTGAATCCATGCTGGGATTCTTTTATCTATGATCTGAATTTTCCGCATCAGTGGCATTGCAAGTCAATAATTGATGCATGCATAACAGGAATTCTCATTTAAGAAACTTTTTTCATTTTCTCTCATATTTGACTGTGTGAAATTATATTGAGTTTTCATTGCTGTTTAGAATTGAGTCTGTGAATCATTTAGCATAAGCCCTTCCAAAAGGCCCAATTTATAAATTATTGGTCTAACATTAATGGTTAACTCTAACATCTTTGTCTGCTACTAATATTTTCAGCCTTTTTAAGTTCAAAGAAATGCTTGCTACCATTTGTAAGTTGATTATTCAATTTTGTTATTCTTTTCATTTCTCAGGTGTCCATTCTACTACCAAATTAAGTTTGCCTGCCTTGTTTGGCTCCAGTTTCCATCGGGCCATGTAAGCAATCTACAACAAAATATTTATATCCTAATATGAGTTTTTTTAATGAAATGATCTTATTTAGCAACAGTGACCTTATGACTAATCTTCCACAAACAATGTGCTCTGGAACATGGACATAATAAACTTCCATAAACAATTTGTGTAAATGGCTACAGAACTACAGTATATAATTGATCATTTAATTCAATTTGATCATTGATTGGTATAAATGTCTTTTAAAAATAATGTAGTGCTTCCTTTTTTATATATGAAGTCAAAAAAGTTCCTGTTCAACCCGCCTCCCGCCTAGGTTGCGCCTAAGCAGCCGCCTCGACCGCCATTTAGAACATTGCTATGTTTTCAATAGTTGTAGGTTTGCATAGTCAGTTCTAGGTCTCTATCCTCTTACATCAGTGCTAGCTAGATGAATAAACCAATTATGATATATGATAAAATCTCTTTGGTGTGTGTCATTTTAGAAGATATTTTGTTAATGGATGAGTGTATTATTAGATTAAATTTGAGGCTTGAGTTGCTGAGAAAAATCTTTGAAACAGAAAATTTTATAAAAGTTTTGTATCACCTTTCATATTTTATGGATCAAAGTATGGAATAGTTCGGTACAAAAAGGTTATGTTGCATATTTGAAAATGCTAAGATGGTTGTGTAGTTACTAGAAATGATAACAAAAAAAATGTTGATATCCAAGTGTAATTAGATATTACTCCAGTAGATGAAAAAATGATGGAAATTAAATTGAGATGGATTGAATATGTTCAATAGTGACCAATAGATTCTATAACTAGAAGAGTTAACCTATTATCTTGGATGGTGTAAGGGATGAAGGGGGACCAAAGAAAATATTAATCAATTTAATAAAAATGACTCAATTGATTTATATTGGTAGTTATCTTGCCTGGCATTGAGCCCTCAATGCAGGGATAAGCCAAATGATGGGAAAACATGGATTGATGATAGTTAAGAATATGCAAGTTGCTCATGAATTTGTCTTCTATGTTATTATCACCTCGTCCCTTTTCTTGTGTAGTTATCCATCAAAAGTTTCATGGCTCAGTAGAACAATTAAGCTTTATGCATCACTGATTCATTTTACAAGACGTTCATTACTCTGAGAAACCTGATTTTTTTTAGTTAACTTTGTTCCTGTGTGCTCTTCATGTAATGCACAGAGGATACAACTGTATTCTTTCACTTCACTTTTCCTCTATTTTTTATTCTAAGTATAACTGAAGTGATTTAGTTTCCATTTTTCAGGGTTCAAAATATTTGTATGCAAGATACCTTCGACCATTCCTACAGAAACGTCAAGATACACTTGATCACCTACTGAATTACTTGTCCCATGAAATTGTACGTCATTTCATTGCAACTCATCTTGGTTGGTAAAGTTTCAGTCCTCTATAAATCTGCAAAGGCCGCAAGTTATTGGAAGCCAAATTTTTATTTTATAAATTTTGATGAATGACCTTCTTATATAAAGCTTTGATATCTTAATGGCTTTGTTACTTTATATACTATATCTATATCAATCTCTTGGGTGATGTATACCTTCTATGATTTATCTGTTGCCCTTTATTTTTGTGAATTAAAAAATCTATCCTTCTGTTTTAGTTATTTTTCATCAAATAGTGTACATGTGATGATGACAACCATGATCTGCTTTTTTTTTGTTCATTGTCTACTAAACTTTCCAAAAAATGGAATTTTTAGTACATCTTGCTCATGAAAATACTTTGTAAATGCTTGTCATATGATATTAGACTCTTATCTGTTTGTAATTTTTAGGAGAAGTTCATTAGCAACCATCATCAAGAAATTCAATTCACAAAGGCTATGGCTGTGAGATGCGCAATCACAGGTAGTTGTGCTATCTCAGTTGTACTGTTTTTTTTTTCAAATAGAAGTAACACACACACGAGTTGAGATCCTCTGTCCCAAAATGTATGTGTCCCCATGTCCCCTCGCCGATCGGACGGACTAAATCACATCACGAGTATGTTGAACATATCTTGAGGATGTGTGATCCGTCCGATCTGCGAGGGGACATGAGGACACATGCATTTTGGTACAGAGGATCTCAACTACACACACAAAGAGGTTGATTTGTATTTCATTGCTTTCTTGACAGCTTAAGTATGTTTGGGTGACTAGCTATTTGGGGGATTCTCTGTGGATTTCCATGTTCCAAGTATTCTAGCTAATACTAATCTGACAAACAAGTAATAAACTTAAATGGTGTTCATGTCTCTCTATCACATGCATTAGGTGTCAAACAACTGCAACTTGATCTTATTTGGGTTTTGATTGCTTTCATGGTAGCGAAGGGTGCTGAATGATTAACTATTTTGGGTCTCTTCCAAGGAATTTATTTGTACCAAGTACTGTAACTAATTATAGTTCAACTAACAATTTAACCCTACATATCATGTATGCCATGCATCAGATGTCAAACAACTGCAAGTTGACAATTGCATTCTACTTATGAGGAGCATCTTAGTCGATTTACATTGCATATGTGATTTACCTAAACCCTAAACTGTAACCTCAGTAGGGAATTATCTTATGTGGATTTTGTAACCAATGTTATAGTATTGTATTTGTTAGAACTTTCATTTGACATGGTGTGTTCACTAGCGCACCTTTTCAAATACTGCTTTTCATTTGCTCTATGATCTAATTGTTTTGGAGCACTATTGACTGGAGGTTTACTATGTGAATATGTTTCAGCAAACAAGGCTTTGAAGGATATCATCAGTCCAGCGAACATCCACGAACCAGGCGCTGCTGAGTCTCTAAATGCACAAACGGGTCTGCAAAGTCAAGATTTAGTCCACAACTCCGATTCTGAATTGGAGGCTGAAAACTGAAGCCTATCACTGGGAGAATTTCCATTTAGATTAGTGTTTAGTTAGAATAACTAGAAACAAAAATTTTATTGATGTTTCTCCTGTTCATCACTGGTAGTTGTGAATTTTGGTGGCGTTGCAACAAGTTTATGATTTGACTGATCTGACTACTGAAGCATATTCGTCTATGTCATTGCGACAGATTTAGATCTGTAAAGAGGATGGACAGAACTCTTTTGTTCGAGACTTGTTTTCAAGAAAGGTGGATTAAGGTGGTTGAAAAGTATAACCTTAAGTTAACTACGAGCATAAAACACTGGTGGATAGTGTCGAGTTATTGTCGCGAGTTATTGTTGCTATAAAACTCTAGCTTAGACCCTCGAGGAATTGGATAAAGAAGAGATTAAGCTGGTAGGAGTTCAACCAATTTGAGCAGAGCATTGGGTTTAATTCGTCTGAAGTAGGTGTTGAAAATGTGAATGAAATAAAGAGTGGAGACGAAGAGACTATTGTGTGAGTTTTTAGTCTTATATTAGAAGTCTTTTGATTTTATTGTTGGTTTAAATTATGATACATGCATTGATATTGTAAACATATGCATAGGGTAAAACTTTTTCCCGCGTGGGTGCGCAGGGGGTGTAAATCTAGGGTTTGGATTGAGCTGAATTATATTGACTCGTGTGCGAGCACGATTTGCGGGCGTCGAATGCAGGATCGGTCGAAACAAGATTTGCTCAAGTAAATGAACTAATATTTTGTCACCTGAATATCTTTTTGCTATATGCTTAATAGTGTAACGGAAACATTCATATGAAATTAATGACGATTCCATAGCATCTCGACATTAATGACTACATTAAACTCATTAATATTGATTTCGTAATGTTTCAGTATTAATGACGTCATTAAATCTATTAATGATAATTTTGTAACGTCTCAACATTAATGACGACATTAAATCTATTAATGACGATATTAAACTCAACATTAAATAACTATAATTTGGTTATTTATTGCAGGCAAGGTGAGAGCTCCTATATAAGGATGTTGGATCTTGAACAACGGAAAAAGTTG
>JBBPFQ010997086.1:0-10852 GCA_037974815.1 Kaempferia elegans | reverse complement strand
ATTTGGTACATTTTCACATCTTATGCGCACTTTGGAGTGAGTTTAGGATGCGTACAGAAGCTACGGAGGAGTCCCCAGGCAAATAGGAGATGGACTAGCAGTATAGGACTGTGCACAGGGGGCCACACGACTGTATAACATTCACACGGCCGTGTGACACATTATTGGTTGTGGACCTTCAGTAGCTCAAAGTCCTATATGGTTGTGTGAACTTCACACGACTATGTGACACTTTCAGCCACTTCCAGCAGAGATCCCTGCATGACCATGTGATCCTCACACTGCCATTTGATATTGATCCAGCACAGAGACCTACATGGTAGTGTAATCTTCACACGGTCGTGCACCATTGATCCAGACCTAAGCTCTACGCGGCCGTGTAAACCTCACATAGCTGTGTGTTGAATGACAAAGCTAAACCTCGTACAACCGTGTGCTTGACACACAGCCATGCACCAGACGACCGTGGCCAGCCCCACACGGCCGTGTGGCCAGCCATGTAGCGAGCAGGAAAGGATTTCTATTTAAAGGGGGCTCCTCCCCCTTATCTAGAGGAGAAGGCTTCACCCCTAGTGGTGACCACCAAGGTTTCCGAGGCATTCTAAAACACTCTAAACTTTCTTGATGCGGATTCCTCGCTACGCATCGCTGTCTACCAGAGTCTCGGATTGGATCTCGAAGAAAGGGCGTCAAAGATTAGTTTCTGGCATCTTTTCTTCTCATCTTCGTGGAATGGATCACAAGATTCTCTTCTCCTCTATCTTCTTTAGATTTTTTTCCATGATTCATGAGTAGATTCGTGTTCCTAAGTGTGCGGTATAATTGTATTTGGATGATTGATTGTAATGTTGGATATTGGCAATTTATCCCTTCTTAATGAGGATTCTTAGATTTGTTCCTTGTAATGGATTGGATGTAATCCTTTGGATATTCTTGAGGAATGATGTTTGATATTTGGATTGTATGTGTATTGTGATAAATAGAATGTTGATTCTTGGACTTTGATTGTATCTTAATGTATGTGATTCGATCTTGGAAGAATGATTTGTGATTTTGATGATGTGTATCCATGTGATGATGTATATATGATTCCTATAGAATTGTAATCTTGTGTATTGTGCATTTGATATGGATTTGTGTATGAATAAATAATGGACAATGTATCTTAGATTGGCTTGTACTTGATCTACATCAATGTATTATAAGAATGTATGATCATCTTTGTACGAGGAATTAACCCGTTAGATACGTGTGGAAGGGGCCTTGGTGACAGAGGACATTCCTACTCATGCTTGTCTAACGGGTGAAACACTAATTATAAAGTATAATTATGCAAGGTTTCTATGCACTTGATCACTCTTACTTAACTCAATACTATGAAGAACTTGGGTTAATCTAGAGACGTCTGACCGGGGAGTTCTAGTGATAGGAGTAATCCTTTAACTAGACCCTTTAGATTAGATATTCTTCTTGCTATCATTCAGGCAGAATGAATAGGAATATCCAACTCACCGACGGATGATGATTGGTACATTTGTGGAGTACCTATAAATCTAGGAATGAATATTAGGGAATGGTTAATTATCATTTGTTAATCATCCCATACAATGAAACCTACACTCAAGACACTCTCTTAGACCTTGATTTACTTCTCTTTTCTTTCTCTTGTTTTATATCTATATTACTCTTTCTTGTTTGCAATTAGAATTTGACACACTCTACTAGGCATTATTTAGCTAGTTTATGTGAGCACACCTATTAGTGCTTGGAAACCTAATTCCCTGTGGATACGATAATTTTTTATATTACTTCGATATTCTCATACACTTGTGGATGTATCAATAGTGAAGTAGCCAACCATGATGCTTTAGATGGGCCAATGCTTTGGAATTCCAACTAACTCGAAGTCATTCAGGTAGGTGCTCAAGATACCCAACTAGCCTAGTTCCGATTAGGAGAGTATTGTTATTACACTAAGTCAAGCGTAGGTGCATTAGGGTGCTTAGCTAGCTCAAGACTGACCGGGCATACTTTCTACTGAAGGATTGACAAGCTATATTCGGAGACTCTCGACCGGTTTCATGCTAGTTGGGTGGGTTCCATGCTCATAGGTAATGAGTCATACCTAGAGAAATTCAACTTGTATTGTGCCTGGTCGGGTAAGCGCCTGGCCTATGAGATGCAAATAGTGGCTTGAAGACTCGATTGACATAATCCAGGTTGGTTTTACCTTGAACCTTTATGGTACTGGTGGTGTGGAGAGTGGTTACACCCTTGGTGAGCTTTTGGTAGGTTATCCTATAGGGCCAGGTCTGCTCAAGAGTCGTCCCACCCATCCTTTTCTTCCCTACTTTGTCTGCCACACTGTGTACGACTTTAACTGCCACGTCAATCAGGACTTTAACTGTCACACCCCCATGACTATTCTTGCCACTCAATCCTTGAGGATATAATACACCGTATCATAAGTCTCTCCTCCAAGTCTAATCGAAAGAGGCTCATAACTAACTGACTAGACCCTAGTCTAGTGTTTAATACTTTGATCGATTAACCAACGTTCATCCCTAATGAAGTAAACTGCGTGCCATATGGGCGTATTCTTGGTCAATTTGTCACTATCGTTTCAATATTGGTGAATGACCTTTTACTCTCGACACAATCTTTCTCGAGAACCAGCATGTCAGATGCTTTAAGCACCAAGTAAGGCGTTGGCGACATGTGGGCGATGGTCTCAATGTACCCATTGTGTCCATCATAAATGTTGTTTTCTGGTCAATTAACACATAACCCTCTACCTTATTTTCTATGATTGCTACCATGCGCCTTTTCATATAATCCATCGTAACAACTTTCCCTAGTCAGACAACTATTGATGAGTGAACCGCTTAGATCAAATGGCCTAGGATTAATGATGACCTCGAGGTGCTTTTGTTTAAAAACCCTAATGACTGTTTAATACATCTAATACCGCTTATCACCCTACTGTCTTCTCAAATCTCCTTTTTCTGTTGCTCCCTCGGACTACACAGTGTTCCTGGTATGCATTTCCCCATGCTTGTGCTCTCTGTGCCTTTGTGAGTAGGTGTTTCCTGCGCCCACATCTTCATCTTTTCTTCCTTATGTCTCAGGAAATCCTGGCACCTTGGTTCGCTTCCTTTCATTCCAATTTTGACGCTTGTGATTTGGATGGGGTACGCTTGTCCATGGGCATTCCTGTGGAGTAGGGCATACATACCCCTGATTCTCATGCTTTACCTTATCTCCAGCCTCCAGGATGTGTTAACCTTTCCAGGGAGCAACTTCAAGCCTGCTTGAGGTTTTTCATCCCTCGATTTCTTACGCACCTAAGTCAATATTTTCATGTCCCTCTCTCCCAATTTGCACTCAATGTCTTTCGTTTGATGTGTGGGACAACCATGATTTTTAGGTTATACGACATTCCCCTATCTCTCTACATCTTTCACCATTTTTTATAGCTTCGAGAAATCGGAGCCTGGCGTGTTCATGTTTCAATCCTCGCCCAAAGCAACCTTTCTACACCACATTCCCTCGTCAAATAAAGGGTGACAATCTCTTTTTTTTTCTTTGTTCAGATGTCTGCCCAGTGTTGTGGCTCACATATTGAAGTTCAAACCTGCCCTCTCCTCAAGAAGTAGGAGAACACCGCCACTCTACGGCCTGTTCACAACATCAGAAAAGTTATCCGGCGTAGCATTTAACATCTTGCAACTATTAAATGAGGGACTTCTCCGCTGGTTTAGCTTGAGCCCAACTCGACATCTATTTCCTTATTCATTTGGTAAGCACAATTAACTTAAGCTTTTACCTTATAACTAACTGAGCTCTTTGTTATTTAATGCATGAAGTCCATGTGGAAAACGCAAGCCAACAAGTCATCGTGCCTGAAGAATGAGGTGATGCAGAGACAAGTCCAACTCATTTTTGCTTAGCGGGAAGGCTAATCAGTTGAACCTTGCTGAACCCTCGATCAGAGACATACCTCCGGTGGTTCTTCTAGAGAGGTTGAATATAAAAGTTTCCCGATTGATCCCTTTGGATAGGTCGAGCAACAAGTTTAACTGATCGGGTCGTTTGCCATCCTTCAAGAATAAATAGCCCTTGAACCCGAATGGGCTATCGGGCTCTGGAAGTCCCCTTGGTCGCTTCATACAGAGAAAGCTTCAGTGGTGATCCGAATGACTTTGGCGTGAGTCTTCTTCCTGAGCTGGAAGAAATTTCGACTATGGACCCAACTTCCCAACCGAAGGTTAGACGTAAGAGACACCAATCGGGTGCCACTAAAGACTTTGCGGTGGAGCCGATCCCCGAAGAAGTACTCCCGTCAGGCAGCCTTTCTCAAGTACCAGTGTCCTCCCCTGGCCCATATTCGTTAGCTGCTACGATTACCACCCCTTCGTATCCTGGCACATCCGATTAGCCCGGACCCTCTTACAAGTTCTCTGCTTTGTTCAATGTACCTTCTCTCTAAGAATCCCTCTCACTCCATGGCTCACCTCCTCCTTGCGGCTTGGTGAGGTTGCAAGACCCAATGTCAGATACCAGGCAATATGTGGTAGCTCGAACAAGCACCCGTACAGCGATAGGGGTGGTGGATGGGTTTGCACAAGATGACGTAGTAGCAATAAGCCTCAATAAGCCTATCCTTCCCCTTAGAACGTTGTTAATGTTTTCTTTTTCTTTTTCTATAGTACTTCACAGCTACCTTTAACTCCACCCAAGTGATCGTGAGACAAGAGCAGGTAATCAAGGCATGTAGCAACAATTAGCCGAGGCAAAATCTCGGTTGGGCTCCCACGGGGTTCTCCCTCATGCTGAACTGTTGCGAGCTTTGGAGCAAAAAACCTAGGAGACCCAAGAATTAGCCTGGGAGGTGGCTTCTAAGGAAGAGGCATTGAGGACTAGGGATAGTAGGCTCCATTTAGAGTTTTCTCAAAGGCACACTTGAAAGTGAAGGCTTACCAACAATTAGCTTGGATCAACAGATCGTCGAGACCCATAGCCTCGCCCAGAAGCTACGAGAGGAAAACGCTGCCCATACCTCTGAACTAGCTGCTAAGGAGGCACACTTGAAAGTGAATGCTCAGTTGGTGTATGACCAGAGGAGGGAGTTACTCCAAGGTAGGTTGGATATGTCAGAACTCGAGCTAGCATTCACCAAGTCCAATCTTACAGAACTAGCAGCTGAGCTGACTTCACTTAAAGAGGAGCACTCGACTTATCAAACAGGTGAGGATGCACTTTTCGATGCACGGAGAAAAGCCTACCTTAAATCCCTAGCTTTTGGCTCGTATGGAAATAGCATAAATCAGAGTTTGGCCTTTGGGGCTAAGAAAACTATCAATCTTCTACTAGAGGTCGGTCTTCTACCTTCGACCCCTCCTGAGGATTTTATGGATTGCGAGAAGCTAGTGATCGACCTTCCTGACGAGATCTTTCTTGAATTCAATTGACCCTCACCATTTGTATGGTTGATGACCCCGTGTGGGTCCAAAAACTTTTGGATGCATTGCAATTAACTCTTGATTTAGTCAGATTTTTCTTATTGTATTGTGTATCTATGATGGTATCTCATAACTTAGTAGATCATTCTTTCAACTGACTATGTTACTTATTCTTTCATACGACACATAAGTTTGAGTTTGACCTTTACTCACTAATTGTCTTGGTCAGGAAACACCCGACCGGGGGACAACATAACCATATACTTTCTTCGAGTAAGTTTATTACCAATCAGATTCATTAAGCTAAAAATGTGAACGAGTTTATTAGAAAATGAAGCATTGATAAAGAAGCATTTTCGCGGTGACTATGACAGGTTGGATAAAAGTGAGGAGCATCACACCAAGCTCTGTTGAGCTTGTGCAGAGCAAATTAAGGTAATATCAGGTGTCATAAATGTGTTAAAAAGACAAGTAATGTTGTATCACGCTAATGATTCACCTCTTTTATCCATCATAAATGCTCCTACTCCATAGCCGCCACGCCTCTGTAGAATTCATTTTCCTAGACAAGACTGCTGGCGCATGCCTATCTGTACCTCGACAGTCCGCCTCTTTTGATCCAATGGCAAGAAAAAAGGGCTCGCCTTTTTAGATAATTAGACGGTTGGCTTTATTGAGCTTTCCTTTAAAAGGCCAAGCAGTTCTTGTACATTATCGCCTAGTGTTCCTGTTGTGCCTCTACATCTTCCTCCATCTTCGACTTTGGCCTCATCGTCTTCCCACATCTACTATGGGATCCAATCCTATTATTGGAACAATCATATAAAGCTCCAAGTTGTTGTACACTGATCTAGTCTCAAACTTCACTGGGGTGGATTCGGTTGACCTTCGTTTTACTTTTAAGGTTCCAAATTCTCATTTAGTTTTTGTCCCCTCTCCATACGACCCCCCTAATAGGCCTCCTGTGGGTTACATAACTTATTTTAAAGAACAAGTGCTAGCCAACATCCATTTTCCTCTTTCTTCATTCTTTTCCAAAGTAAGTCAATATTTTGGTATCCCTATCAACCAACTAGTCCTTCATTCTAGCACTTAAGTACTTCTTTATTGACTTTCCATCCCCTCTGTCTTGGCTTATTGCTCATCATTTGATTCTCCCCCAGAGCCCATACTAGGTGATTTTTGTACTGATCCAACATTCATTGAATCCTTGACAAAATTGGCTCGCATGAACTTTAAGATTCCTGCTTTGCTCGAGGAAGATCTCTTGTACTTTTTTGGCCTGAGCCCTATCCCCATGGAATTATCCCAGTGCCTCGGTAAAGTTATCTCCCTCCTCACTAACTACTTGCACCAAGCTAAGCTGTTCTCCCTTGTCTATAGCTAACCTCATGTCTAGAGCATTGGTGTCTGACTCATTGCAGCTGAGCATCTTCCAATTGAACTACAGAAGAAGAACTCAATTGGTCGAATGGCAGGATCAACTACATAGTAGCTCTTCCGCCCCTGCCACTCCTACCTCCTACCATCGATCCACTAAAATGAATACCCTATTACGCATCCAAGGCATCTTGATAGCTTCCATTTGGCGTTCGCCTATCTCGGCAGCACAAGACTCTGACCACCCTGCTCCAACGACCATAATTTCTACGAAAGCACCTGAGTCTTCCGACTCGAGAACACCGTTCAGGGTCCATAGAAAATGACCTTGATCCTTTGCACCATCTCGAGGAAAAAATCCCTTTGGATCCACTGACCGACTCTCATCCACTGCTGGCTCCTCTCAACAAGCATATCCCACCCTGGGTGACCCCTCTTCTGGGTTGGGTTCCTTCCAATCCTTCAGGTGACGCTTTATCGATTCTTACAACCTTCCAACTAGTCCCCGGGTTGCCATTGATTCAAGACCCCATTATGGATTGATGAAGCTGAAGGGTCAGCTGGTCTATGCTTGGGTGGGCTCGATGCATGATGTGACAACTACATCGATACCTGATCATCTAGATGCCTTTTCCCTGGACCTTTTCTTGGTAAGTCTTTGATTCTTATCTTATAGTGGGGCATCTTCTAACTTCCTTCCCCTGCAGTTGTGCACCATCGGTCTGAATCTAAGCCAGACGCCAAGGGATATTTATCGAGCGGACCAATCTTTCGGAGAACTAGGGGAAGGAAATTACTCTCCTCTGCTCCCTCCCCTACCCCCCAAGATGGTACTAGCCAAGGGCGAAGGAGAACCCGAAGGGAGGAGACTATCAAAACTGGAGGAAGCTCAGAAGAAGTTGGCCAATCAAATAGTGGCTAGGGAAGAATGTGAATCCTGCCTAAGGACTACTGAAATAAAACTCCAAGTGGAATCAACAGTGAAGGCTAAAGCATTTTCAGATCTAGCGGCGAAGGCCCAAGCCCTGGATGACTTAAAGATGGCTTATGCTTCATAAATTCATGACGAGTCCAATGAGCTTGAGGCTAAAGATTTATTGATAACAGACCAACAGAGGGATTTGGATAGGCTATCACATGAGCTGAGCTGTCAACAAGTCGATCTAGACCAAACTCAATCCAAGTTGAATTTTTGAGATCCAACTTAGAAACATATCACGCATAAGAGTAAGAACGCACTACGGTATGACAAGGGGAGTAGCTCAGATATGATGAGTTTGGTTTGCAATTCAGTGACCGCATCACTCAAACATTATCCTATGGTGCTGAGGGGGTGGATCGATAATTACATGAAGGAGGCTACTGACCATGACACCTCCACTCAACTTCTTGGATCACCAATAGATTCTGGATGAGATGTCCAATGATATATTTTTGGATTTCAAATGATCTAGAATCATGCTTTTCATTGTAACATGAATCTATGGGTTTAAAAATATTCTATTCCAGTGTGAGGTTTTATGCTTCTAGGTCCAAAATGGTTGGTTGTGTGTCATAAATGCAAGGCTAGTGCCAGGGTAATGATTGTAGGAGTATTAATGAATGCTCAGGGCTAATTATAAATGCTAAATGGGGCAGTGATATGGATGATATGTACTTGAGCGCATACTTAGGCCATTGACATAGTAGTGCCAGATGGGCGACAAGGCAAGCAGTGCCCTTCTTGATAGTGTTTGTAGGCAGTTCCCCATTGGAAGGCAATTAGGTGCGGGACCTGAAGTATGCCCCCACAATTTAGGATAGCCGATTGGATGGTCGTTAAGCACGAGAGTAAACTTGCTTATAACTTGACTAAGAAACCAAAAGTTTGAGACAGCCGACCAAATGGTCATTAGGCGAAAGAGGAAGCTCTCTTATAACTTGGCTAAGAAACCAAGAGTCTGGACATCCAACCAGATGGTCACTAGGGGTACGAGCAAGCTCACTTATAACTGGACTAAGAAACCAAGAGTCTATGATAGCCGACCAGATAGTCATTAGGTGCGAAAGCAAGCTCACTTATAACTTGGCTAAGAAACTAAGAGTCTAGGACAGCCGACCAGATAGTCATTAGGCACGAAAACAAGCTCGGTTATAATTCAGCTAAGAAATTAAGAGTCTAGGATAGCTAACCACATGGTCATTAGGTGTGAGAGAAAGCTCGCTTATAACTTGGCTAACAAACTAAGAGGGAAACCCAACCTGAAACGATTAGGCACGTGAACTAGAGCATGCTTATAACTTGGCCAAGAGACCAAGAGGAAAAACCTAGTCTAGAAGTTGTTCGGTGCATGAACTAGAGCACGCTTATAACTTGGCCTGGAAGTCGTTCAGCGCGTGAACTAGAGCATGCTTATTAGTTGGCCAAGAGACCAAGAGGAAAAACCAGGCCTGGAAGCTGTTCGGTACATGAATTAGAACACGCTTATAACTTGGCCAAGAGACTAAGAGGGAAAATCTAGCCTGGAAGTCATTTATCTCGTGAACTAGAGCACGCCTATAACTTTGTCAAGAGATCAAGAGAGAAAATCAGCCTAGAAGTTGTTTGGTGCTGAGCTGGAGTACGCTTATAACTTGGCCAATAGACCAAGAAGGAAAACCCGACCTGGAAGTTGTTCGGTGAGTGAACTAGAGCACTCTTATAACTTGGCTATGAGACCAAGACGGAAAAGTCAACCTGGAAGTCGTTCGGTGTGTGAACTAGAGTACTCTTATAACTTGGCCAAGAGACCAAGAGGGAAAATCGGCCTGGAATCCATTTGGTGCATAAGCTGGAGCACGCTTATAACTTGTCCAAGAGACAAAGAGGGAAAACTAGCCTAGAATCCATTCAACATGTGAGCTAGAGCACACTTATAACTTGACCAAGAGACTAAAAGGAAAAAACCCAGCCTAGAAGCCATTCAGCTTGTGAAATAAAGCATGCTTATGACTTGACTAAGAAACCAAAAGGAAAAATGAGAGAGCTGGCATTACGAACCCTGATCCGAACGCTCGAGAATCTATACACCAGAATAAGCGAACACAGGAAGACACCATTAGTAACCAGGCAATAAAAATACCCCTGACACTAGCCCTCCGATGCCCAAGTTAGTTTATTGAGATGTAATGCATAAAGGAAAAGCCATTAATGTGAGTGAATAAATATGTGAGAAAGTCTCTTCTCCTTTACTGTACGCCCCTTAGGTTTGTATTCGCCATGTCACACGCCGAGGGGACCCGGCCAGACAAAAATCCAGCAGTATCTCCCTTATACGGGTGACAATATGAAACCTGAATACATAATATCTCAGTCCTCGGGCAACATGGCTGGAATATAATACAGTAAATAGATAAATTAACATTCCCACGCAGTTCATATATAACAATATAAATGTAATTAAACATAGCCACGCAGTTTATTTATATAAAACATATCCACTACATACGGAAAACATCACAGCGGAAACTAAGACGTGGATAGCAGACCCAAAGCTTGATATAAAAATTCCACAAGTACTAAATCAAAAACAACACAAGTCTTATATATGGTTCTTGATATCAAAACAAAACCAAAACCACCAAACCGATAAATAACCTCCTGTGACAAGGGGGGAATGGCAATTGGGCACTGCTGATAGTATGAACCTGAAAATATATCAACGGTGTGAGTTCCAAAGAAACCCAGCGGTTATCATCAGATATGTAGAGTATACAACATTTATCTAGTACAATCATGTAGTACAATACCCTGAGCAATAAGAGGATATGCAAACTGAAACAAAAAGAAATACAGTACTTACTAGGGTCTCATAACCTGACAGAAGGAACAAACCATGATTGTCTCCTGTATGCATGTAAACCATATGCAACCCACCAAAGTGCAGCAATATAAAATGCAGCAATCACACACAAATATATATATGCAAAATATGCATATGATGCAAATGACATGGGTCTCCCCTGATGTCAGTTAGCCACCTCCACGCGAT
>JBBPFQ010997085.1:0-21537 GCA_037974815.1 Kaempferia elegans | reverse complement strand
TCTCTATCTCTCTCCTACATGGATGAGAGAGAAAGTGAGAATGAGATGAGAGAGATAGAGAGATAGGGGTAGTGCATATACATGCAGAATCGAACTAACCGACAAACTGTCATACTGGATATCTCTCTATAAATATTATATTTGGTAAGGATATAAATAAAATATTGGATAAAAATTAAAAGGTAATCTGTCATTTATAAAATCGTTAAATGGACGTCTCATGTCCAATAAAAGTCAAATAGGCGTTCCATTTAACACTAATTACCCAAAATATTTTTACATTATCTAATCGTTCGACCGTATAAAAGTTAGTAATTAACTTCTACAATATAAAAATAAATTTATATATTTTGATTTTTCTTCTAAGTGATAATTTAGATAAAATAATAAATAAATGATGAAAACTTTATGACACTCACTATAATTCAAATGAACATTATTTGATAACAACCAAATATGTAGCAAATAGCATATAGTTTCTAACTTTTATACGTTGTAGAGATTAATTGTTCGCTTCTGCAATGGCGACTTTATATCATTTTAACTTTGTTTCTCAGAATAATAACCTAATTAAAATAATATTTCAACGGATAAAACAAACATGTAAATTTTGTGATAATCATTATATTTTAAATAAACATAATCTAATCATGATGGAACATGTAAAGATAGCATTTAACTTCTACAATGTGTAGCAACTGCCTAATACCTTCTAAATATTGCAAAAATTAATTAATAACCCCTACACGTCCTAGAAATTGCCCAGTAGCTTATTATACATCAATGTTAAATCTAAAAGTATTTTTGAGATAAAATTATGAAAGAAACATCCATTGGAATTAAAAAACTAATATGATATTTCTCTTGAAATGGTTTTTGATTTTTGTCCTAAAATGTTATTAAGAGAATTTTTAAAAAGAAAGATATGATCTTACTACAAATACACACCTCGCAAGATTTTATCATAAGAAAATCTAGCCTGCAAGTTATTACGTTCACGTGTTTGGTAGCTATCAGAGTATAAACAAGGCCAATTTCTGAACCATATCATTCATCCATATAATTGAATTCCTCTTTCCAAAAATATAAAATATGTCCTGCAAGTAACTAAAGATATCCATTTCACTTCAAAAAAATAATAAACATAAGCTCTGGCGAAAGTAATTGCACAAAAAATGAAAGATAAAAGGAATTTGCTTCAGAAAGATATCCATTTCACTTCAAACAATGACCTCCAATCAAGGCATATGTCCTACAGATTAACGCCACAAAGACAAGAAGGAAAACGGTTCTTTGACTATTGGATTCTTTTTTGTACAGCTTATGGAGTGGAAGCAAAATTGTAATATCAACAAAGACCTACTGAAACCAGCTACAGCTCCAAGCTAATACCATTATAATGCATGCAAAAGCAAATAGAGCTGTTTGTTTCAAAACATGATCAGCCTCGCAAAAAAAGGAGTCATAGCCAGTGATGATTTCCAAATACCCAATTGAACACCGGATGATCTCATCTGTTGTCCAGAAAGTGGCAATCCATCTCTAACTGGGACAACAGACTCAAAAGCTATTAGATTGCAAGCACCAAAAGCCATACACTGACACACCACCAACATTCGAACCATTTTCTTCACTTCAATCATAATCCTCCTTGGAAGTCATGGTCAAAAGAGCAAATGCATCACAGTCAGAACCATGAATAATTTAACCTCACCATATCTTTGTCAATAGCTATTCTCTAGCAATCAGAGCAGAAATTAATCAATCAATTTCACCTTCCTCGGCACCATTGGCAGTAGGATCTTTTTGCTCTATATCTTCATCCTCTTCGTCATCAACCTTTATGTATAAACCAAGCTGCTCCAATGGGTTGCTTCCCCCCAGTTTAAAACCACTTATACCTTCTGGCGAGTGATCTGGGCTTGTCTCACCTACTGAACTAGGTAAATGTTCACCAGGAGCAGTCTTAAGTATCTCCAAATCTTTAGGAAATAGACTGTTTTCATTTATCTCAACAGTTTTCTCCATCTGCAAAATATGCAAGTGTAGCAGGAAGAGATGAAATAAAAACCATATGCGCCATTTTGTGCTCATAGCAAACGCTTGCCTGTGACAAGGCTTGTCGAGCTGCTTCCCTTTCAAGCTCCCTTTTGCGCTTGGCTTCTGCAGCAGCTTGTGCTGTGGCTTCTGCTTCAGCTAGCTGCCGAGCCTCTTCAGCAGCTTTAGCTTCTGCTTGCAGCCTAGCCTTCTCTGGTCCCAAAGTAACACAGTGTTCATACATGATAATGGGCATACGCATGAATTAATCAGGCCTCGCTAAATGCATGATACCTTCTCTTTGTTGCCTCTCAAGCTCTTCTCTTTCCTGTCGAAGCTTCTCTGGATCTCTCTTTTCACCCTAAATCCAAATTGGAAATTGGTAAATGAACTGTAAAAGACATCAATGGAGGACTTCGAATGCAACAATTTTCAAGTTATGTATCCAACCTGGTCCAGGGTCTTCTCTCGAGCTTTAAGAATTGTGTCAGCAAAGCGATTTTTTAGCAAAGCTGCTCGATAAAGCTTTTCAGACGAAGCGTTATTGCCTATGTCCCCAAATAAAAGTTAATTTACTTGCATCCTCTGTTACACTCAAATGCTAAAAAAAAATGCATCTTTTATCATTTCATTGTAATTACCCTCCAAGTTTTGTTCGGCCTCAACAGAATCAAGTCTTGGGTAAGGATCTTCTAGTTGTTGATCTGTTCTATTTGGAATTCCTGCATGAAACAGACACTATATATGCTACAGGAGCCAAGGATATTAAGCAGGATCTATTGTTTGCTTCAAAGTGATATGTATGATTTTCAAGTTTTACTATGGAGAATTTTGAAAGACAACAATTGTTACTCACTGCTTCCATCATTTTGATTTGACAAATCACTTCTATCTTGGTTCAATGTTTGCCTAGATGGTATTCTTTTCTGCAACCATAAGAATTTTGCAATAAATATGGAATATATTAATGATGGTTACAAAACATATAATATACGAATTCAAATCAATTTTATAATGGATCCTGAAATACCTTCATATCCTTCAAAGAACTTGCAACTTTGATGTCTGACTCCCCTTCTGAGGAACTACCAGATTCGGAATCTGCCAAAACAATAAAAATTATAATAATGTAATATATTTTACAGGGAAACAAACATCTGGATTTCTAACAAAAATAGCATTTTATTTAAAAATTATAATATTTGAGATGTATTCATTTCTCTGTGTTATAGTTTGAGGTTCAAATATCTATTAACTTAGTTTTAGGGCAGCAAATAATCCATGCTCTACCTTGAATGAAATAGACGAGCTTGAGCCAAGCTCAACCTCAACAAAATTCAAAATTTTTGTTTGAGCGTATTTTCTTAACAAACTATTGAGCTTGAATCAAGTGTATCATACTCATCTAGAGCCAAGTTATGATCATACTTGAGCTAAAATCTGACTCCACAAATGAAATTCACTAGATATATACATCAATCCCTTATCCATCGACCAGCCAAACAGGCAAATTCAACTATTCGTCTTCACTTCAATAGTGTCAAAACAGCTGAGTGCAGACCAATCCTCAAGCAGCTTTGTGCTGTGCATTCAGTTATCTTTCAAAGAGCTGAAATTAAAATACCAGACTGGCAAAATGGTCAAGCTCAGAAAAGACAAAATGTGTGTTCAGGATGGGCTCCTCCGAAAAGGGACAGACAGTATGGAAAAAGAACACCACCTTCTTGGCCCTTTCAAAGTTCTAGTTCCCTGAATTGAGTTCCAAGTCTGGGCCTTCTTCCTACTAATGTCACTCCTTGATGTTAGGAAACTCTGATAGCAACCGGAAATGCACACACACGGGCTTTGGAACTTCAATGTTGTTCAACAAGAAGAAAGTAAAAGGGATACAGACCTAAAACAAGTCAATTTAGCTTCCTAGATAGGATTCTAACCGCTTACTAACACATAGGAATTTGGCTAAACCATTGTGCTTAGTCCAGTAAGCTTTGGTTAGATTTCTGAAATCCCTTTTTTTTTGGGCTTGTGAGCTCTTTTCCACATCTAGGTCATTTAAATTGTTAGGACCGGATAGCAAGATAGAGGGAGTAAACGCTTCTCGATTTAAAGCTTACAAATGCCAAGCTGAAATGCTAGCTTGGTAGTTCATACAAAATACAGCAACAATAACAGAAAACATAAGCAAATAAATAAAACAATGATGTAACATGCTTCAGCAGCCTCAGCTCCTACTCCACGTTCTTTTTGATCCTACAGCACCCCCCCCCCCTTTTTCCTTTTGATCCTGATAGCTTGGTTACCATCAGTGGTTTCTTCCATGCTAGCTTCTATAGTGTAGTAGAGTAGGAATATCAGTCAACTCACTAGACAATGTGGCGATGAACAGAAATATTTTGTTAGCTGATCATCCAACTTAAGACAACTAAGCAAGTCTCGATTGATAATGCATATAAGTTGACTTGTCATTAGCACAAACTGCAAGCCAGTCCAGTCGACTAGTCATTACCACAAACTAAATCAAACCCCAAAACTCATCATTTGAGGTTTGGTGTTTTACTAATTGACTAATTCAATCCGAGTAGATATATTGGATAGATCTGTTGTCGGTCAATTGTACCAGATAACCATGCACAACCCTTTTGTGACAATTGTTGAGTCCACAACTCAACCATCAGTTGATTGGTGCCTAATACTAGTCAACTGCTGCATTGATTCCGACCACTTCTAATGTTGAATCCGCTTATGTTAAGATTTACCCTCACCCAAGTATATCTTGCCTCGAAGTCATCTTTTGTCAGCCCCCATGTACTTCTAATACACACGAACTGTCATCTCATCCCGATTCCATTCTTCATGCTTTTGCCTTGGAAATAAGCTTCCTCGTGTTAGTAATTCTTTGATGCTCGTTGTCTTCCAGTCCCTTGGATGCTCCACATCATCCTTCACCAATCTCCATAGACCTTGAGCCATCGGGTATTCATCGATCTTGGCCGATTGCACATAAAAAAATCACCCCCTTTTTATATTTAGCGATATGTTTAAGTTAGGTAACACATAAATGAAATTTTTTGAACTTATATTGGCTCCCCTACACTTATGCTCCCTCCCATAAGAAATTAATATTTTCAATTCTGTCATCAAGGTGAGAAATCCAAATGTCTAACTTAAACCTAACCTTTTCTCTCTTTGATAGCGTCAAAAAGATTGCACCATTCAAATTATACTATGTGAAATTTTATTAAAATCATGAGAAAACATGTATTTCAATGCTTTTAGTAAGGAAGTAACATGAAACCACACAGACTTATCTCAAAACAACATAAAACTTTCAATTTGAAAGTTTCTACAGTACATAGTGGTCTCAAAAACTTGTACCAATCAACTACTCATAATTCGTGGTCGCCGATTGAAGTAGTCAATTGGTTTCAGAAATATACAAAAAATTCATACAGACTCAAAAATTCATGAAATTGACCACACATTTATTTTGAACCAATTTATCAGGGAAAAATAATTTTTCATGAAAAACTATCCTAATTTCCAAAATTAATCAAAAACTCAAATTTTAAAACTATGCAATTGTGTATGACTTTCAAAGCTCTTGTTTTGAAATTTTATGATTCAAACAAGAACCCTTAATTTTCAAAATACTAAGTTGTGTTTTTCAAAATAAAATGTACATTATAAATACATTGGTGTTCCTGATGATTGGTCAATACTCACTTTTTGATACCATATATGGTTCATCAAGATGCTTCAAGCAATGTGAATCATTAGTTTCATCCTAACATCTCATCACATGATATCAAGTGACCAATACAAAAATTATGGTATTCCTATAGTTTTGTTGTGAAATGCAAATGAGGTATCTTTACTATGTGTGCATGCAATCCTACCCATAGTTTATAGAATCGCGATTCTACGCAAAATCGATTTGGAGCAGGATCAGATCGATCAGGATCAGATCGTAGAATCGTACGATCCTACCAAAAACCCTTAAAATTTCATGATACATGATTAATAATTAGAAAAATATCTAAAAAAACTTCTTTACATATAAATAGATTATTAATTTTGCATATATATTCAATCATTTACCCTCAACACCTCAAATTACATTATTACATGTACAAATTTAAATTAACTAGTAATTTAACTATCATTCTCGCACAATAATACTCAATAATATTTATATGAAAGAATATAAAATTTCTATTAAAACAATAATAATAATCCCATTCAACCTCAAAAATATTCCTTTGATTTACAAGATGATTCAATTTAAAGGCCAACAAAACACCTAACCAACGTAGCAGAAACTATTGAATCCTTTGATTCGAATATGAACACCGGAAATAATATTCTAAAGACTTGTTAACTCCACGGTACACTAGACAATAGACATCCCAAAACTTATCATTTTAAGGAAAAGAATGGCAGGATATTATTATCAAAACCTAACTCAAAATAATTAAATATATATTGAAATAACCTCAAAACTTTAACCCTAATTCTGCAAAATATGAGAAAAGGATAATAATAAAAAAAAGATAAAATCTTTTAGGCCTCCGAAAAGACTTTATATGATGTTTTTTGGATTTGAAGCTAGGTGATTAAGAGAAAACCTTTAAATTAATTACAGATATCTGAACAAGCTTCGATTTGATATATTAGAGGTTTTGTGGTTTAATCCGAGTTAAAAGTTAATACCTCTCAACGTTTCCCTCGATCCTGCTCTGATCCTTTTCCAATCCTACCAATCCTGCTGCGATCCTATGTAAAAATTGATTATGCACGTTCTTGGATCGATTTGTGCTTCCGGATAGTAAGATCGTACGATCCTACAATCCAAGATCGCGATTTTGCAAACTATAATCCTACCCGTGCTAAGTATTAAATGATGTGAAGCGCATCTCACTATGGTTAACTATCCTAAGATATCTTTAAGAGGTAAGAATTGATTTAGGCGGCCAAAATATGATGTGCCTAACCCAATTCACCAAATATTCCTTTGGGATGCATCTCCTAAACATAAATTTTGACTTTGATTGTCCCCTAGCAATTAGACAATGGTAAGTATTTTATTCTGGGATATTTTGTATCCTAATCCTTGCTATAATTTACTCTTTGGCTCCTTGTGATCATATTTAAGGTGTTTGAGCTAATTGTGAATTTATCTAGAGCTAGTTCAAGAGATCTACTTGTTCCCTCAACCCCTTGTTTTCTTCCTCTAATTTTTCAAAATTTTCAAAAGGAAGAGCTGCTTCTAATCTATTTTCCAAAATATTAACAAGGTTCTTCATATGAATATTTTTCTTTTTTCCTTTGTATAAAGATTGAGTTAAACTAGAAATTGCGTCAATTAAGTCATCAGTAGGTATTTTTCACACCTCACCATGTCATATGATCTAGATGAGTGGGCTCCCCTTTCACTTGAGCTTCTTTTTCCTATTCACATCATCATCAAATGTCATAATGCCATATTAGTCCAGAAACTCATTATCCTTCTTCAAATGATGATAAGTATGAGGAAGCAATCGATGAATCATCTCATGTTGCTTGCAAATTCATCTCCCCGTGCTTGTATCCTCCTACCTTGGCTTTTCCTTTTTCTTTTCTTTCTTTTTCTTCAACAAGGGGCATTGGCCTCTTATACAACCTTCTTCATGGCAATTGACGCAACTAACAATCTTTTAACTTTTCCTCTTCCTTAGCATCCTCCTATCATCATTTTTATCAAATTTTATAATTTTAAAAGCTCTACATAGCGTTGTTTACCTTGTAAGACTCTTCATTGCTACTCATGCATGAAGATGATTATGATAAAGGGATTGAGAGATATATTACATAAAATACAAGAGGGTTGAAATGGAGGAGAAATTCAAGTGTTATTTATGATAGTAAAGTATCTTTAAAGATTAAAGGGAAGTTCTACAAATCGGCGATTAGGGTTGCTACGTTATATGAAACTGAATGTTGAGCTATTACTCAAGCACACGAGTCGATGAGAATCACAAAGATGAAAATATCAAGGTGGATGTCGGTATAAAAGAATGAACAAGATAAGAAATCAAAACATTATAGAAAAAGTTAGGATGCACATAGACAATCAATAAATGCTCAATTACGTGGTGTAAAACCACAACAAATACGCACAAGAGGATGACCAAAGAACACATACTTAAAAACAATAAAACAAGATAAAATTTATTTAGATATATATATATATATATATATGATGATATAATAACGGATAGAGTTCAATAACGTATATCTCTATTTCCTCCAACACTACAAGCCTTTTTTCATGCAATTCCAGAATTGAAAAAAAAAAAAACCCGCTGAACTACATTACTTAACTTACACACAAAAGGAATCAATAGACATCCATTGTGAAGTTTTGGGGAAGGCATTTACAACACTTCTAAGCATGTCACGATTTGAAATCTTCTCTCGTCAAATAATCAATTTCTTGATCCGTGTGCATGTAAGCTTAATATCTTCTCTTCTTTCTCCAATTTTAAATCGTTAATTTGTGATCTTAAGTCTCTTCTAGCGAATTTTGCTTTTGTCATTCTCTCATGAATTTTTACTAGCTTCTCTTATAGCTCCTTTGCAAACTCCATCATCCTCCACTCCTTCACTGATCTCCATGAACCTTAAGCCATTGAATATTCATCGACCTTGGTCACATCATGTCATATCCATATGTATTTCTCCAAGCCCTGATTCAATACCCACATCAAAAGTGAAGGCAATAAAAGTTTTTACCCAAACATCAAAGGCAGCTATGATCGTTCTTGATCACCAAGGCCCATTGCACCATCAAACTTATCTAAATGAACAACACAACCTCATACTAACTCTATCTACAATTAATGTGGTATCGGAAGGAGAAAAAACTAAGTTTGGAACTTTTAACTCTTTCCTCATTAAGGGTTTGAATAATTGGTTCCTTTTATTTTTAGTAGGAGACCTCCCTTGGAAATTAAGGCACTTGCCTTTAGCGGACTCCCTCACTAAAGAACTTTGGGCTCCAATTTTAATCTCCTTTCGTGCTAGTACTTCCATATAAAGTGCCAAATACTTCCATTGTCAATCCCCTACCTAACAAATTCCATAAGAGCTTTCAGTGCTTCTATTCCTAGTGCAATGCCAGGAGATAAATAAAGATATGAGAGATCACATCACTACCATCGGATTCCATATAAAGGGATGGCATGGAGGTGGTGGCTCATTGGCAGTATCAAATTGGATAAAAAGCATATAAATAAGGAATTTTGTAATTTAACATGAATAAAATTCAAAAAAAATGCTTCAAATAATATATTTGAATAAAACATATTCTCCTAGGAGGAAAAATTGTGATTTCTAATTGGAATAGATCCTTTTGAATTTTAAAATACAGAAGAGTTCTTGATGAGCATGTTTAGTGGCTGTGAAGATTTGTTTTAACATTTCATTAGCAGGCCTACTTTGGCTTTAAATATAATCCTCCTCATGTTAGATAACATACATATAATTAAATTACATTTAAGTTTCTAGGCATATATTATATATCTTGATCTGTAAAACTTATAAACGAATTTACAAGCATTGTTCTTTGAACAATTCATTACTAAATGAGTTTACAAAAAGTACTAATTAGTACTTTCTCAAACAAACCTAAATGAGTCTTTCTCAAATATTGAGGTTGCACAAATCTCTGCTCCGTTTACATCCCTACTCGGTTTAATTAGTAAGGACTAATCAATTATGATAAAGAAAAAAAACTAAAGTGTGAAGAAAACAAGAGATCTACAATTCCATTAACATTTGCATACCAAATTATCTAAAGAAGAAATTGTTGTTTGTTCTCTTAAACATTATAGTGAACTTAACAACTGGCTAATTGGGGAGCTTGGGTATCTTCAATGAAGTACCACTGGTCATAGAATATAAACTTTCCACTACAGTTGGATCTCTCTGGATGCATCAAAATATATTACCAAAGCATGGCATCGACTATACAAATCTGGCATTGCACCAACAACCATAATCAAATTCTTGTTGGTATAAGTAGAGGCTCATAATTACCAGTGAGTTAATAGTGGATAAGATCTTACAGCTTACCACCTCTACAATTCTTGCTGGTGTAAGGCCAGTTCCTATATAATTCTTACAAACTTACACTCTTGGTGGTATAAATAGAGGTCATAATTACCAGTGAGTTAATAATGGAGAAGATCTTTCAAGCCAGGTATTTTTAAGTTAATTTCTTGACACTTTGCATATTCCATACATACATATATTATCTAAATTTCTATAATACTAATATATTTCTCATATTTGTAGTTAAAAAAGGTGAAGTGGGATGCGACGAGATGTGGGGCTGATCCAAACATAGATGAACAAAGTCACAGTTTTGATGATCTATGCTGATCCAAACTAAGACTGAGCTTGGTAAAAACATTGAACCTCATCACCTCGAAAAATGATTACACTTACAAGTGCAATTATAATCTCTCAATAGTCAAATTTATAGGAAGCGTATAGATATAAACTGCTAAAGAATATAATACCCAGTCCTATACTGCCTAGCCTGATTAGAAATCTGGAGGTGCAGCCAGTTTCAATAGGTATCGAAAACATGGAAATCCAAAGAAAAGAATACTAACAGTGATCATACCTAAGATGAAATGCAGGTGATAACTAAGATTACACTATTGACTTAATAAATTTTCATTGCCCATCATCTTATGCAGGCAGGTGCTTAAACAACAAAAGTTATTTTAACCTAGTAATTCTGAATCATAAAACACAAATTAAAAAAATTATAGAACCTCAATAAAACAACTTAGCCTCAAACATCAATGGCCAAACACCACCAAATAAGAAACATGAAGCACACAAGATGTATACACTTCCAGAAATCATATTAAACTATCTACACAACGAGTATATCATAAAGAATTACTGGAATTATTAAATGAGCTTATCATGTAAGCTCCTTAATCACTAGAAAAATATGTATGTGTAGAACAAAATATCTTAGTAGGTGCTTGGACAGCCACTTGAATAAACTCTTAAAAGCATGAGGGAATGGAACAAGGTGCCTAGGTGACAACATAATATCATAGATTGCTGGAGCTATATATTTAAAGGGACATTGAGTGGACTCCCAAACAATGTCGAAGAAAGAAATACAAAAACTCTTTCCCATAATGCATATCGAAAAACTAAAGCTAGTCCTTGACATCCAACAAATGTCAGTGCGATAAAAGCGCTTGGGTTGCATTTTTGCCTAGGAAGTTTTCTAATTGTATATGATAATGTATAAACAACAAGATTCAAAATCTTGAGTTCATTTGAAAATAAACATAGAACTGCTACCGAAACACTTGAAGATTGACCAAAGAAAATCTTGTCTGATATTGTTTAAACATATTTAGAAAGATTATTTAGATGCGCAGTTTGGGTCGTGACCTTTCATTCTTATTTGTATTTTCCTAGCACCATATCTTCCATCCTTGGAAAAAGCCAGCATGGCATGGAGATTAACAATAACAACAAAAAAATAATAGGAATTAGCAGCAGACTCAATGTGGCAACATAAGCTGTAAATGATTTGGCTGTGCAGAAGTGTTACTCATCTTCAACTACTCCTTTTCTTCTGTCATTGTCTTAATTATAGCTTACCTCCATTAACTCACACTCAGTCTAACTGGTTTATTGTCAACTTGAGACAAATTTCAATTACCATCCAGAGTGGAATAATTGAGATCTTGGATCAAAATAGCAATGAATCAAAATCAAAAAGAAGCATATGTAGAAGACTGGTAGGAACAGACATAACTCTCTGTATCTACAGCTTCCCACGTTTTAGGGTGAAACCAATTCCAGGGAGAACATAATTGTTCAAAAGGAGACAATAAAGTAACAAAACATTCCGTGGCTAATGTCACACTTTAAGAGAGATCAGTAAAACCAAAAATTTCACACCCACCCAAAGCTCTTTCATACAAAGTTTTGAATATAATGCGAAAAATAATTTGCAGAATTTTTCAAATAATTAGGATTTAGTATTTAACCAAGTAAAAAAATGTAGAGATGTACAAATGTGACACCTCATTTTAGTCTCACAATAGAAGTTACAGGCTGAAAGGGTGCTGCAGTAATTAGATCAAGACTTGTTTAAAGTTTCAATAACACCAAAAGAGGAGTGAAAATCAGTCTAGATTATGTCAGGATAAAAATCAAGTTTCAAGCATACTTAAATTCAAAATAATTAATTAAAATTGAAAAGGATTGACTCTAGAATCTAGAGTCTAGACTACAGCCAATTAGGCTGAAACTAAGATAGTCTTCCAGACAGTGATGGATAAGTTTAAATTGACATGAATTAAATTTAACCAAAGAATATTGGTGCAATCAGTTTTGATAATAGGTAAAGGGTTAAGTTACAACATCTATTTGATAAGCTTGTGACAAATGAATGCAAGGGCATGTCACATGGCAAGAGGAAGTCCTATCACATCATGGATGATCAGATGTCTAGGAAGAGGATGTCCTGGTATATCAAATAATCAAATGCATGGCAAGACAAAGTTACGGCTGGTCAAGCTTAACCAAAGGCTTGGCAATGCGAAGAAGACTCCAAACAAAGATCCTAGAGAATGTTATTCTCCCGTGAATTAACAGATTTCATTTGTGCAACGATGAGTGTAAGTGCATGTGTAACATTAGGAAGTCGAGGGCTACATTAGACTGAATAAAAGGCTAAGAATTGGTTTAGTCAGCACTCCAATCAACTAAATTGTAATTACAAGTTGACTAAGAGACGAGTCGACTCAGCAGGCAACCCAGACCTTCAGGTTATCAATGTGCCAATTGATTAGTCGATTGGTCAGTTCACTAATACTCTGTGTCGACTAAGCAGTTGACTTATAAAGTGAGTCTAAGGAAACAAAAGGGTACTATATCATTGTCTCTTTTAAGCATGGTGTTTCTTTGAATCAACTAGAATCACGGTTAATTGATTATAATGGAACAATTAATTTGTTAACGTTACCGAAAACTACTGTTAAAGATTTGTTATAACAATTATATGATTGTCTTTTTTCGCCTGATGATACACGGAGTTGATTGATTGACGGTTAATATATTATAACATAATGATTAGTTCGTTATAACAATTGTTTTCAAAAGTTACTGTTGATGGTAGTTGGCTACTGGACACAAGGAGTCAACTGAAGTAACGGGTAAGGCAATTGCACACTAGCAACAAGATGATTGATACTGTGAGCAACAGACTGATGCAAGACAAATTGGATGATTCTTGGAAGCTTGGGAGACATGTTGTTTACAAAATACATTAAATTTATAGAAAAGCTACTCTCAAGCTCTTTCTCCACTTATTGTAAATTTTCTTTTACAGTTAAGTAATCAAACTATTGTAAGATGTTTCTTGACCTCCTGAAGATTTTCAAGGAGAAAACTAGTGGGATTCGTGAAGTTACCTACTGAAAGGTCATACATAGGTCGTGAAGTTGAAATGCGAGGGCTATTGAACCATCCAAAATCTTTGTGTTAGCATAGTCCCTCTCTTTTCTTTTGTGCATTTCTTTCATTGCCTATTGCTTTTGTTCTCTTACTGCATCTAAGTCTTGTAACGCTATTCACCCCTTCTAGCCTTCTTTTAATCCTACAAAGATCACTTAAAAAATTGGACCCACAAAAAGTATAGAATAAAATCCTTTATTTATTGAGCCTATCAATCTTGAATATCTTTAAGATTAAATCATCATAATATTTGTTGGAGTACTTGAGGGTACATGAGTCTCATTCAAGATAATATTGTCATTAATCTTCAAATTATTGAAGTCATTTTAATTATATTAGTAAATATTTTCTTTGGTCATTCTCCACCCCTTTGTATTCTACTTTTACTCAATTCATCTTTTCTAACTATATAATATAGTGATCAACTTCAATATTAGATGTATACAAGTTCAACACATTCTCTAAATTTATTATTTATTAGAGGTATACAAATTTTTCCCTTTTAATCTTATAACACTCTACCCATGCATCATCTTAAATCTATCTTCCTTACATTAATTTTTTGATGGTGTTATTTCTTAATAGTCAAACACTTTTATCCATCAAGTAAGGTGGACGGTACTTAATTCTTATAAAATTATCTTTTAGACTAAGTGGCAACAACAATTGTACAATACTTCAAAAGCCTTCTTTATGATATTTTCATCACTATTATTTTCTTCTTGAAAATTAAATTTAAGATATCTAAAATTCTCAATCACAAAAATTTTATATCCATCCATGTTGACTATTCCATCAATTCTTTTCTTATTACCAAAATTTCATTTCATATATTTATAAATTCTTTGATCTCTAAAGTTATTCTCCATAATTGAAACATTGAATTTAATCAATTTACATTCTTCTCAATTAAACAATATCGTTAGCAATTAATATACACCAAGAAGATTCATTGATGGGTGAGTTCATCAAGTATTAAGCTAAAAAGATAGGGAACTCATCTTCGAAGTAAACCTACAATTATAAGAAGTCCTTAGTGAAGTACATTTAAGTTGACTTATGGATTGGAATTTTAGTCCAAAGGGCAGTCCGCTGCAAAAGCTCCTGCCAATGTGGGTCCGGGGAAGAGTAGATCAATTGTACGAAATCTTACCTTGCATTTTACAAGAGGTTGTTTCCGCCACTCAAACCCCCTGACCTCAATGTCACATGACAACAACTTTACCATTGCACCAAGGCTCTCCTTCAATTGGAATTTTAGTCTAATCTCTTGAATTGTTATTCAATTAATAGCTTGAGGTTAATATGAGTTTGTTGATTTTCTTGTACTACAATTAAAGTAATTATTTTAATCCAAAGTAGTTGCTTGAGATATTATTTAATTAATCTAGATTCGATCTATATGAGATCTGAAGCTCTGATCTATTATACACTAGAATAATACCATATAATTAAATACTATATCACTCTTGGATTATGATGATTACAACTCTTGTTGATACTCTATCCCTTCTTCCAATCAATATATTATGTGCCCAAATTGATAATTTCATCAAATTATGCACTCAATTTGATGACCTAGATATGTACTGGCATATTGTTCTACAACAACAAACAACTAAGCTTTTGTCTCAATAAGTAGAGTTAACTATATGGATCATCTTACATCATTGGACTCGATTCCCTACTATATTTAAATGAATTTTATTTTATTTTATCATTGTTAATCAAATCTTCTTTGTATTTTAATTAATGTGCATATTTGTCAGTCTCTTATTACCTAATTAAAAATAATTATTGATCGTCTAAGTACATATTCATATCATTTTAAACACCTCTTTCGGAATTTTCCTTCAATAGGCACAATCCCAGCATTATCTCTGTTTTTATTTTTTATCTTATTGATTCTCATATATCCACATATCTACTTTAACATCATCATCTCTGCGACTTTAACCTTCTGCTCGTGTGTTTAACTCATAATCCAACATTCAACTCCATATAACATAAAAGGTGACCATCATTTTGTAAAACTTCTCTTTAAACTTTAGCAGTACCTTACGATCACAAAGAACACTTAAGGCCCTCTTCCATGTCAATCATCTTACTTGTATCATATGTAAAACATTGATATCAACACTTCCATCCTTTTGTAAAAGGGATCCTACATACTTAAAGCTCTAAATCATAGGTAATTCACATCTCCTATCTTAACAATTGTCTTACTACATCTATTACTACTAAACTTAAATTCATATATGTTATCTTTCTCTATTAACCTTAAAACTTTTTACTTCAAATGTTTCTGTGAAGAATTACTCCTTCACGTATCTCATCAACCAAAAGAATGTCATCTACAAATAACGTGTGCCCAAGTAACGTGTCATGGATGCATACAGTGAATTCATTCATGACTAATTTAAAATATATGGACTTAGAGATGATCTTTAACGTAACCATATTTTTATAGGAAACACTTCAATTAATTTGCCTAAAGTCTTCACTTTTGTCGTTACATCCTCATGCATATGCTTAATTGTTTTAATACAACCTACGCTAACAACTTTCTTTTCTAGAATTCTCAAGAAAATTTACCTCGGGAAAAATAATCTAAATCATTGAATATTACGTGTAAATCTTATTCCTTTTCCTAATACTTTTGAATTGATTGTCTAAGATGTATAGCTTCTATCGCTGATTTTTTATCATTATGATCTCCTTCCATTTTTTTATCACTTTTTCTAAAGTTTCATGATATGGTTCATTAACTTAATTCTCTTTTAGCTTCTATCTTTGAAAACTTTTCTAATATGAAATATAAATAAAGATAAAAATAAAAGACAGAATTTCATATGGAGGAAACTCATCATGAATTGGGTTTTACACATAAAGAGTTTGAGAGGCAGAAGAAATGATTGCTGCTAACATTTATAAACCAACATATATGCATACATGTATATAACCATTACATAATCTGAACCTTATGAAAACATATATTAAAACATAGATATAAGAACTAACCACTAGATGATGAGCTGGAATCAGTACTTGAATTACTTGAACTACTACATTTTTCACTTTTTAGAGTAGATTCTTTAGCTATCTCCATAGGGGGATAACTTGAAACAGGTGGAGCATTATCGATGATATCAACATCGTCGTCTGCTGGTTGATTGCCTAACAGTTGAGATGACATTAAATTAAAGTTGGTTACTGCACAGAGTTCCTAGGACGATATGAGAAACTAACCTTTACAAGGACGCATTGAGGAATTGCTAACTCCTGATTCATTTAAAATCTGCACAGACAGAAACCAATGTCCAATTAATGCACATACTGAAAGAAAACCTAGTGATAGAATGTCTACCTCAATTTCACAACGCTCAGATTTGGCTTGATTCTTTGTTTTCTCATCAAGAAAATGCTCATCCAAAAGTTTCTTCAATTCAAACAGCATCTCATCATTCATTTCTTCAAGCTCAATCTCAATCTCATCCTCAGTTGGTTGGCACACTGCGTTGTTCTTACTCAAGAAGCGAAGTATATGTACCGGCATGTCCTCAAGAGACGCTAATTGGTTACTTATGTTTTGTTTCTCCTCAAGTGACATTTTTGGCTTCACAGCCTTGGGCTTGCTGATATCAATGTTAGCAGCCGGAGTTTTCCTCTTCTTTGGAAGCAAAACTGGCTTCTGACTATTGGAAACTCTTCTGGCAACTGCTTCAGCAGCAACCAGTTTCTTTTCAATATCTTTCCATTTTGATTCAAAAAACTTACTCATGACATCTGCCATGATATGAACATCGTTTTTAGGTGGATTATAAGTCTTTGCATTGGCAAATGTAAGTCTCACATCTGATACGAAATCCCATGGACTAGAGTAGCTACCTGATTGTATCCTAGTTTTGATGGTTCCTAAGTCCATTGGACGTTCAATAACCTGGAAATAATCAGGAATGTTCAACTTAACTACATCAACGGGTGTGTTGAATACCCACCCATATTGATGGCTCATCAAGCGCTTGAGAAGTGGCTCACACTGTTTCAAGAACACAGAATAAGAGTTTCCAATTACATCTGGAAGGGGAGCCTTCTTCGTCGTCTCAAACTTTCCAGAACCATTCTGGACTGGGGTAGCATGTTTCATTCCATTCCCGTTACTGGAAGATGATAAAGCAACCCCATTTCCACTGATTGCATTCGCAGAAAGAATTTGTTTCTTAAATATTTGAAGTTTCTCCAGCTCTAACCTTAATCTCATCTCCAATTCTTTTTTCTCAGACTTGGACATATTCGTGGGTGCAAATAGCTGAGATGGGATGTTAAATTTTGTATGCCTGTTAACATTCAAGCTTATGCACTTCCTGTTTAGGGCAGAAGAATCTTCTGAGTCGGCTTGAGCACAGCTACCAAATCCTTCAGACTCGCCTGTCCTCTCCATTACATGTTGATACTCTTGAGCAAAACTAGATGGGTAACCTTTTGGGAACTTTTGTGTTTTCCCCATTGTTCATATAAATATATGTACCTAATGATTAATTCAAAAGCTAAGCAATCCGAATTAATTCTACAAACTGTGTCGCCAGGACAAAAGAGAATGGCCTTCGTGTAGATTCAAAAATAAAATCTAAATAGTGTATTCATACACCACCTTTTCAAATTTACGCAAGAAAACTTTTTCTCACACGTCAAGACCGTGTAGATAATATTCTCTCTCACAGAAATTACATATCAGGTACTCAGCCCTGCATATCCTAAGAACCAGAAACCTGCTCAGAGTGCTCCCCAGTAAAAACCCTAGCTTCCACCAGATTCCTACCTCAGTGAATGCAGAACCAAAAATCCAATTTAGAGCAAGGAGATTCTGCCTCTAAATAATAACTTCGGGGAATGGAAACCGAAAACCTAATCCCTCCGGTGGCCCCTAATAGTCGAAGCTGACGACACAAGCCCTTTAGCTCCAGAATGCCGCAACCAATTCAACCACTGCTCCCAAAATTCCACTTACCTCCAAAATCCCAGATCGAGGCCAAGAAATAGCGCAAGATAAAGGAAACTCATCCGAGGCGGCTGGTAGCGACAAATCGACAAAAATGCTTCCGAAAGCGGAGACAAAACCTGGATCGAACAACAGCGCCGAGCCTGCCTTCGCCTCGACACACCACCGGAGCCACAAATCGTCCTGCTTTCCACCCCCCGCGTCCGTCTCTCTTCGCTGCCTTCTAGCCGCTCGGCTTCTTCGAGCCTAGAAAGAGAGAGAGAAGAAATGACGAGGAACAACACACCCAATCCTACGAGAGAGATCCCTGCCGAAGTGGCGAGATCGTGCTCTTTCACCTCTTAATTATTATGATCAAATCACAAATCTAGCCGTGGGATTCACTTCTGGCTCTAGATAAGCCATCATAATCGACGGCGCAGATGCTGGTTTCAAAATGACGCTATCGGATCCGGATCCGGATCCAGATCCGCATGCCAACCGCTGTTCCAAATTGGAGTCAAAATGCATGAGTATTCGTTATTAGATTTTCTAGTTAGAATTTAAAATTTAAAAAATCAAAAACTATTTTATTAAATTTGACTTACCCACTCCTCACTGTATAATATATTAATTTTCTTATAATTACACTATCTTTATTTTTATTAGTTTTTCTCTCTCATATATACTTTTTCATTAACCAATTCATTCCCTTTTTTCTCTCTCTTCCAAATTAAATAATATTTTAATATTTAAATAATGAATTCCATTCATTAAACTTAAAGAAACATTATTTATAAAATCTAAACTTACGAATATATAGGATAATTGATGCAAATATTTTTTTACTTAAAATGTAAATTTTGTATTTATAGAACCTTACTTGGATACTCTAACATCTATATATGTGTCACACTGTTATGATTCAAAATGATAAAAAAAAAAATTATTCTAAATTAATGTCATTTTTTAATTGTTCTTTTACAATGTACAAAATTGATCGCAATAGTGGTGAGGACGGATGATATTTTTACTTAAATAATAAATGTCTAAAGAGTGAATAGCATTTTCCTTGAACCCCTCGGGTAGGACGTCCTCCATGGGACTGCTCAATCTAACCTTTCGGCTTTGCCCACGCATAGCAACTTCATAAATGGAGGCATTCTTGCCAAATTAGTTTTTTTTATCTCAATCTCACTATTTTTTACAACTGCAATAATGTGTGTAGATTGTACCTATTATTATGCATGATTATTGCACATCACTTTGATATTTTTATGTATGATTTACGCTATCGTACTCCCTTTTAGTCTCATTTCAACATAATTATACCTATTTGTTCAAAGATATGCTCTCGTTTAGTTTTCGTGTGCAGGATACATGATTTGGCGTATTTTCACATCTTTTGCGCACTTTGGAGTGAATTCGGGAGGCATACAAATTAAAGCTAAGGAGGAGTTCCTCCGAGCACATAGGAGAGAAACCAACATTATAGTATTGTGCAAGGAGTCACACGGCTGTGTAGCATTCACATGGCCGTGTGCCCCTTCTAGTGGATGTGCACCATCAGCAGATAGAAACTCTACACAGTCGTGTGATCCTCACACGACCGTATGGCTTTTTCCAGCAGCTCCAGCATTAAACCCTGCATAGTCATGTGGCCCTCACATGACTGTGCATCATGACTCTAGCATAGAGCCCTACACGGTCGTGTGACTCTCACACGATCATGCATCATCAATGCATATCAGAGCCTCACACAGCCATGTGGCTATTTTTTCGAGTGCAACCCCCACACAGTCGTGTGGTTGCCACACGGTCGTAGTAAGCCCCACACAGCCGTATGAATCTACATGGCAGTATGAGCGGCCATGTGGCAGGCTGGAGAATTCATCTATTTAAAAGGGGATCCTCCCCCTTGTCGAGGGGAGGAGGTTTCTCCCCTAGGGGTGACCGCCAAACTTTCCAAAGCTTTCCGAAGCGATTTCGACATTCTTGGTGTGGATTTCTTGTCACACATTTGTTGTCTGCCAAAGTCGGATCTCGAAGAAAGGCGTTAAAAGATAAGTTTCTTGCAATCTTCTCTCCTCGTCCTCTTGGATTGGTCACAAGATTCTCTTCTTCTTGAGCTTTCTTGAATTCCTCCCATGATTTGTGAGTAGGTCGTGTTCTTGAGTGTAAGGTGTAATTGTATTTAGATGATTGATTGTAATCTTGGATATTCGTCATTTGACTCTTCTTGATGAGGATTCTTGAATTTGTTCTTTGTAACAGATTGAATATAATCTTTTAATGATTTTGTGGAATTGTATTTAATCTTTGGTTTGTATGAGGATTGTGAATGAATGGAATGGTGATTCTTGGACATAGATTTAATCTTGGTGTATGTGATGTGACCTTGGAGAAATTACTTGTGATTTTAATAATATACGTCCATGTGATGATGCATATGAATCCTATAGGATTGTATTCTTGAGTAATTGTGCATTGGATATTGTATTCTTATATGGATGAGGAATGTACAATGAATCTTGGATAGGATTGTAAATTATCTATATCAATTTGTTATAAGGATGTATGGTTGTCTTTGAATAGGGAATTAATCTGTTAGACACGTGTGGAAGAGACCTTGGCAATAGATTACATCTCTACTCATATTTGTATAATGGGTGAAACCCTAATTACGAAATATGATCATGCAAGGTTCTCTAGGCGTTTGATCATTCTTACTTAATTCAATGCTATGAAGAGTTTGGGTTAATCTAGAAACGTATTACCGAGGAGCCCTAGTGACAAGGGTAATCCTTTAACCAGACTCTCTAAGTTAGACATTCTTCTTGCAATCATTCGAGTAGAACAAGTAGAAGTATCCATCTCACCGACAGGTGATGTTTGGTACATATGTAGGGTATCTACGAATCTATGAATGGAGATTAGAGAATGGTTATTATCATATATCAATCATCCAATACAATGAAACA
>JBBPFQ010996871.1:0-10853 GCA_037974815.1 Kaempferia elegans | reverse complement strand
AAGGGCACGAGCAACCGGGCATTCAAAGAATAGGCGATGATTTTATTCTTCTTGTTGTCGGCATAAGACACACTCCTTATTTGGTACATACTCAATTCTATTTGTGGTTCTTAATTTTCTATGCGCAAGCATTTATAGTATGAAGTGGTGTTTTGACATGATTTCCGGCCTCCACCCAACCATTTCCATTGAACTTCCGACCCCCTTGGCATGAAGAACTCATATACATTTGTAACTCCTTTTCCACTCACAACAAACCACTCTAACATTTTCATGTTTGTTTCCCCAACTTCATTGGATGCCACTAGTATCTTGTTTCAGATTTTAAATAACCTCTTGATCAATGGTGAATCTGAATCCTTCTTTTGCCATGCCCAAAAATCTGCACCTTTCATGTAATGTTGATGTATCCATCTAATTCATAGCGAATCTTTCTTTTCATGTATGTTTCATAATATTTTACTCAATAGTACTTCATTCCATACAAGAAGATCCCTAAGCTCATAGCCACCATCATGCTTAGGTAAACAAATCTTTGACCATGCAATAGGTGGATGCTTTGAGAACCAAACAAATATACAACAAATGTCTTTTATCATGTCAATGACTCCACTAGGAATTGGAAGTATTAAGAACCAACATCATTCCATTCCTTGAAGAACCTGTTGGGTTACAAAGTTGCAAACATAGTCCCACATTGAAAATACATTGGAAAGATCATGGGTTTATAAGAGAAAGATATTTCCATTGGTATGAGGACTTTTAGGTAGAGCCAAGAGCAAAGTCATGAGGGCTTAGGTCCAATATGAATAATATCATATAATTATGGAGATATCTAAATTTCCCTTGAAATGTTTGACAAATAACACCAAAAACTTCCACCTGATTGGACTCTATTGTTTGATGAAGATCACAACATTATAGCCCAAAGAATAGAAGATGACACCATAAGTTTACCCCAATCTGCTAAAGACTTAATGAATCTAGGGAAATCCTCTACCACGTCTAGACCACCTTACGAAGTAAGGATGCCAGAAAGTACAATGAGAACAATGGACTATGGACAAGGTCATCCTTCAAGAACTAGGATCACACCATATACAAATAACAATCTCTTAGTAAGAACAATAGGGAAAAGAAGACCATCAAAAGTCACTTTCTTCGAAAAAGATGGTGTACACCTTAATATCACAGAATGTAACCCTCAGTTATATGATACTTACTTAGAGCAATGGATAGTTTCTGTCAAACGAGATTATCAGGCCAAACATGAATTAGACAATGAAACAGGTGAAACCATGCTTAGGGTAGGAGAAAATTACAGCCAAGGACTCGATCGAGACAACCGATTCGTGCCATTCTGCCAGACAATCCATGTATTTTACTTTGAGAGATTTAATTATGTATACGTATTTTTGGAAAATTTAGAATAAAAACGAAGGAAGAAATGGATTGGAAACACAACGGGGATCAATTGCGTTGTTTATACGGATTTTTTCTGTAATCAATTTTTTTACATTAAATTAATTTAGGAGAATGTGCTCATGGTGGATAGTAGTGCACTCGATAAAACGTGAGATAAACACTACGATATTTTTTTATTCCAACTTTCATTCTTCTTGTATGGTTGGAACATACCACATAACACACATCTTGTATATATACACGTGTGGGCGCCCCTTATGCGGAGAGGCGCTTCTCACACGGACAGGTGCCTCCCTATGAGAAGCGCCCACGTGTGTCGCCCAGGCTAACAGATTCGGACATTTGGAAGTACTTCCAAGAACCCTGATTCTCAAAATAGAAACAAAGCGCCTGAATCCCACTCAGTCGTGAATCAGGATGCCCAGAAGTGCTTCCAAGCGGATCTCACTCAGTCGCCTAGGGGTGTGCAGGATAAGAGTGTACAGTTATCAAATATTTTTTTTATATATAGGATTTTGATACCTTACACACCTACCATGTGTGATCACGGTGGCCGCCTCTCGCTTGGAGGCACCTCCAATCCTTATATGATGATTTTAAATTTTATAAGATTCTTTGAATTTATTTTTTGAAAATGATCTGTAATTGTCTTTTTTTTTTCAATTATATGATTGATCCATCATGATTTGATCATGGCATTAAATCATTAACTACATTGCTTAATTAGTTTGTCGGCCAATGGTTCAAGAGATTAAGTGATGGTGGGTCAAAATGATCGTTTAACTAATTAGCTAATCATAATTACAATAGTAAAATCATTTTTATTTTGTGTAATTGAGATAGAGATAGGATACCAAAGAAACATTCAGCAAATGAAACTTAGGCTCAGGCTTACCATAACCTACATAATCCAAGAGTATCAGATACAAAAATCACAAGGCACCTCTTTCCTAACACTAAAATGTTGCACACAACCATCTTTCTTAAGTAATGGGTCGTCGTCGAATGAAGCACAATCGATAAGCTGATGATAACTCGGTAAAGCGAGATGGAATAGTAGAATGGAATCTGAGATGGAACTAGTCATGGGAGGAACCTACTGTCTCTCTATCTGGATGGTCACATGGCTGATGTTATACTCCCTCCTGATGTATCCTATAACCTGATCGAGCACAGCATCAGCATTAGAGTCTCGAGTTATGGTAACATGGCATGCCAGGAGAATCTTGCCGACGGTGATGGCCCATATGTGGAGTTCATGGATGGCTATAACACCATTCAACTCGCAGAGCCCTTTCTCCAATTTGGTTGCATCTATCTCTCGTGGAGTGCTCTCCATCAGGACCTCCAGTATGTTCCTCAGCATCTTGATTGTGGTCAACAACACGACGACAGAAAAGATCAGAGTGCATATCAGATCAATGATCTTCCACTCGGGTTTGTACCAAATGATGCCGCCTCCGATCATGACTCCAATGCTCTGAATGCAATCTCCAAGAACATGTAGATACGCACTGTGGACATTGATGTTGCGTTGTTTCTTACTTGCACTAGATTTCTCCTCAGAAGAATGTTCATAATGCTTCAATAGAGGAACCTGATCGTCCTTCAGTTTCTCCTTGCTGGTGTGGCGATGGTGGGAGGTGACAGTGATGCCATGGCCATGATCATGCTCATGCTCATGCTCATGCTCAGCATGATGGTCACCATGCTGAGAGTGATCGTGATCAGCCTCCTCGTGTCCATGATGATGTTCGCCGTGTGCATGGCTGTGTCCACCATGTCCATGCTCATGGCCGAGCATCACAGCCATCAAAATGTTAACCAGCAAGCCAAATGCTGCAACACCAAACATCAATTTGCCTTGGACCTCACCGTTCTCGTATATAATTCTAGAAATAGCTTCAAAAACCAGTATGCCAGCAAGAAGCCATATCATCTGAATGGAGACCAGAGCCCCAAGAATCTCCAAGCGAAAAAACCCGTATGACTGTTGTGGTGTTGCCTCCCAGCCAGATGCCCATATAGAGAATAATGAGATAGCAAAAGCAGCAACATCAGACAAGAGATGAGCGGCGTCAGTTAAGATAGCAAGACTGTTTGCTGCAATTCCTCCAACCACTTCTACACTCATAAATATGATGCAAAGGATGACGGCGATTATAAGCTTCCTCATAGCTGCAGTTCTTTCATTGGCATCTTTTGAGCTGTTGAAATCACAAGAAACACCTTCACAAATCTTGTTTCCACCAAGGCCAGAACCCCCAGGAGGTACATCCATGTCTACTTCGATAATATGAGGCCCATGAGAATGCTGTTTCTCCATCTGTAATGCTGAAAAAAAATTGTCATTTATTCTCTTGCTGTTCTATTGGCATATTAGTTTTAACACAAGAACAGTTACTGAGTATGCCACATAGCATGAGTTTAGAGCAGAAGTGACAGCCAGTGAAACACACAGATACCATGAAAAAAAAACTATTCGAGCAGAAGTTCACTCAGACCTTAATTTCATCATGAAGAAAGAAAATGTAAATTTTCAGAACACATCATGTCATAGTAAGTTGGATATTTGGTGCTGAAATATCCAAATCAATATAAGTAAAACATACTGGAGCAACAGAAAAAGTAGCACTATACAGAGTAAATCTAGTGACAGATAAGTGAAACAAAATTAACATGAATATAGAACTAGAGATCCTTCATATCCGATATCTCAAAAAAATTTATGATTTCTTGATACATATTCAAAAATTAGCATTGCAATGCATAGACCTCCACATATGAGCATATATTGCTCAAAATACAAACTCTATGAACCAAAAGTTCAGAATGATTGTGTTTTCAGGTTAATTTAAAGTAATTTAAGATATTCAACTATGACTACAACTTTGATACCATAAAAAGGTCCAAGGAGATAACATCAAGTAAAATCACTTAAATAGCTATAGAGAATGAAACAAACTGGAGAAACAACAAAGGACTAATATTATCAACTTCAAAAGAATCCAAATATTATCGAGTCTTCAAGACCAACATTATGGTGCTCTCCAATAATAGATAGGTGCACGGGGTACAGATATATTAAATCAAAGCTACCCATCAAATAATTTGGTACCTTCAAATCTTTGAAGAAAAAAAAAGTTAATTGTGCACATAAGGATAGGGAACCAATATATCAGTTATTTCTGCATCATTTTCCCAATACTTTCATAGGACAGAGAAAAGTTTCTCAGCTGAAACTCATTTTGTTTTAGAATGATATGCAACAGTATATTGAGTTTCCAAGAGGATAAATATTGGCACACATCAATAAACAAAAGAAGAGAAGAAATCGTGTGGCTATCGAGATTCCCATGAGAATACTTAGCCATAGATTTTGTGCAGCTGGATTGCTGAAATCTAACTAGCACCCAGGGTAAACAACAAGGAGAATTTACCACCAATAAATTGCCATGAATTCTTAGCGAAGTGAGTTTTTGGTGACATAGCAGAAGCCATTGAAAGCTACGGAAGTTAAAGAATGTGATAGGGATGAATTGTAAGATAACTATGTTCCATAGAGACTATGATTCTTCGCAAAAGATTAGTGATAATGGTAGCAAAACAATAAAAGGCTATGATGCCCCACAAACGTCAATGTCTGCTTACTATCTTACTACTAATGTACATGAGAGATGTTTTAGCTTCTTATAGGATCAACAAAGGTTGGATTAAACGTTGGTTCTCCAAAGCTGTCTTATATGATTGGAGCCTTGGTGAAGATCTTGGCTATTTACAGGATCAAGGAATCAAAGTAACAAGTATTGTTTAACTGGTATTAAGGTAGGATCTTCATTGTTTTCCTACGTGTACTCACTCATATTAGCAGTTGAAATCTTATAATTTCTATTTCTTATTGAAAAATAACAGTATGCACTCAACTTTGGACAAACAAACTTTATACATAAAATCTACCAGATGATTAACTTTCAAAGAATGAACATCTATTTTCTTGTGTATCAAACTTATAATTTCTTACACTAATCTTACTAACACAGCATAGAACAAGGAACAAAAAGACAGAATTGAGGGTTCCCATTTCCAACTGCTTCAGTTTACATATATAAAACATAAAGTTGGGTCTCGCAGCAATGATATCTCAACCAAACAAAAAACAATCCTTTTACTTTGGAAACGGTCATATCGAGTTAAATTTAGTAGACAAACTATCGAGTTAAATTTAGTAGACAAACTGGAGCACTCTGAACAACGACACTGTTTAGTTATCACCTTATAAATGAACCCGAAAAAATTTTAGGGCGAATGAGAGAACTCCTATTACCCAAAATACAGCATTCATATATTTGGAACAAAGAAAAATGACGTACTCTGATCATACCAAGAAACGAAATCATTACGACGAAGAACAATTTTTCGACCTTCCAAGCCGACAAACAAAGAAAAATCGCAAATTGCTCAACGAAATACGCAAAAGGAATAAATTAACCAACAAAAAAACCACACAGACATGCTTTTCCCCTTCCGATAATGACCACAATCAAACTCACCGAACCAAAAAAACCAAACAATCATTTCTAAAACATCGGCCATTCATGAATCGGATACAACTTCGAACCACACAAACAACAAGACGAATCCATCGCAAACCTTCGAGCGACTAGACGAGAAGAAACAATCCGGCGGCAGCGGCGACGGAGGCGCTTCCCCCTTCGCAAACGGATTGAGATTTGGAGGCTGAGGGAGAGGAATTGATCGGATTTATGCGCCGCCCGCAGAAAACTGAGATTTTCGAACGGGCTCGTTCGACACGAAATTAACGTGCCTCGCCAAAACTCTTACCACCTCAAAATACGTGGAGCCTCAAAGCGAAAACCAAACCAATTACATTCGAGGTGCGAATGTGGGCTCTTCGTGCACTCGTCGTGGCGTGCTCCTAGTATAGGAGGAGTTACCCAGCAGTTCCATCCCGGTTTGCAATAACTGGGGGAGTCTCATGCGAACCGTTATATAAAATAACTGTGATATCTTCTTTTATTAGTTAAAATATGACAAGTAGGGTCACGATGGTAGACAATAATGATGATGATGACGACGAATAAGTTATTAAAAAAGAATATAACAGTTTCCTCCGAAACTAGCGGAGCTTGTAGCAGCAGTCACTTACGTGTCGAAGGCTCGTATCGGATGAACGGGCCGAGGTGTGACGAGCCGGTATATGGCGAAAATAATGTAATTGTCGTTTTGTTCACTCGTCACCAGCTCTTTGTCAGTTTGTGTCGGGTACGACACTCCGACGCTACAAAAGAACGTGCGCTCCGTTTTGACTGATTCCTGTTTATATCAGGATCGACATATAACTGGAGCGAAATGATTGAAATAGTTTGTTTCAATAGTGCAATTTTGATTGTTATCAAAGGTTTATCGTCTATTTTTTTCTATTAATTTGAACAATTTAAAATTACTATAAAATTTATTTATATCTTAATTTGGTGGTTATGATTTTACATTTGAAATTCTTAAAATTATAAACAAAATGTTATAAATGGAATAACCACTATGCTTATTTGAATAAAAAGTTTTCTAATTATACCACAAGTCAACATTCACATAAGACACATTCCTTAAGAGTTAAAATAATCTTTAATTTAAATTGGCAAAACATAATCAAAATTTTAAAAAATATGGTGGACCTTTTATTTTAATACGTAAAGAAATATGTATACAATTTCATTATTTATATGGCAAAATTTGTCTACTTGTTTGTGGGCTTGTTCATTATTTATTATGGAATTTAATTTTTACAGAATTCTAAAATAATACTTATTTTTATATAGAAATTTGAATTGAATTTAAAAATGCTCAAAAAAATTTAACTGAAGTTAAACCCATATATTTTATTTAATTATTCATGAGCTGTTTTGCAAATCAAATTTTGATTATTTTTATATAATTTTTAATATTTTTATACTATTCAATTGAATTAGATTCGTTTGTTCGTAAGAGAGCTCAGAGTAAATATTTTTAAAAAGAGGATCCAAACTTTACAATTCTCATGGATTGGGGTTTGATTTGCATATTCAACGTCCAATTACTTGTGGGCTTGTCCTTGTGATGGCAGCGTTCGCCTTGTGATGGAAGCCTATAGCTCTACTGTCATTTCATTTCATTTCATTTCATTTCATTTCAATTAAACAACACTTACCTTGAATATGAATCGTGCCCTCTGTTTCAGCTTATCTTGTCCATGTGGATTGCACATGGTGGATGATTTTAGAAAAATAATAATAATAATAAATTATATACATATACTATACTCATTTACTGTCTAACTTTCGTGTGCGGTCTTACACAACAATCACTATATTAGTGTCGCATCAGTATAATTTGTATTTTTTTACTGTGGAATTGACAGTCACGGATTATATGCATTTTAATCTCTCTCCCTTACGCATAATTTATAATATTACATCGCACAATCACACCATATTATGTAATATTTGAATTTCTTTTTTTACATAAAACTATACCTTAACAACTAAATTTTAAAATTAAAATACTAAATGCTAAAAAATTAAAAAAATAATAATAAATAAAACCCACCGTACAATGCGTGTCTATGTGTATATATACACAAGTCGACTCTCACACGAATCTGAATGCCCAAATCATTTTAGGTGTGTCCTGTATTAATTATTTTATGTTGTGCACTCTTACCTTGCACATCCGAGCACCTGAATTGCAGGAGATCTCCCACAACTATGCAAGATAAAGGTGTACAGTATGGTATCATTTCTTTCCATATATATACATAGAAATGTTACATTATCCGACTTTTCATGCACAACCCAACAACACTGTAGCTGTGCTGTGTCGTCGTATTTATATATTTTTTTTCAACATTGGACTTATCAGCCATGGATTGCTTCCTTTTTAATCTTTCACCCCGCTGAATTTTAAAAAACTAAATTTCCCTCTCCCTCGCTCTCGCTCCTGCCCCGCCGCCGTCTTCCGTCGCACTCGCTCCTTCCTTCGCCGTCGTCTTCCAAAAAGGATAGCACACGTTCCTGCCCAGTGCCACACAGTAACTATCGTAGTTTTCCCTCTTTCGTTCACCGCTACAGCTTTCATGCCTTCCACTCAGTCGCTCTCCCCATTTCTCAATCGTAAGTCTTTCCACTCAATGTCACTCCCATATTTAGTTTTATGCTCTGTCCAACTTTTGGCACCAAGAAAATGTTACCTTGTAAAATTTAGGATTTTAAGTCACGGCGACCCGGACGTGACTTCACGTGCATATAGCCCCTACCAATGTGGCAACTACTTAGACAGCTAGCTGTCACACCGTTGTGGAAGTTATTGGAAAGGTAGCTGCCACACAGTTGTGGCAACTACTTGAAAATCTAACAGTCACAACGTTATCGCAGCTTATATGACACAACGTGATGCAGCTATTTGGAGACAGCTAGCTGTCTCAAGTAGCTGCAACACGTTGTGACAGCTAAGCTTTCAAGTAGCTTCCACACACTATTGTAGCAACTTGGAGACTTAGCTGCCACAATGGTGTTTCAGCTACTTGTGTAAACTTAGCTGTGATAATTTGAAAGAGAGATTTTATTGTTAAATTACCCTATTGGCCTCATGTTTTCTACTTAAGTGATAATCTGTTATCCATACATGTTGGGGGTCACATCGAAAATTCTCAATGCAAGTAGACGACATCTTTGTCTAACAACCTCTCAACGCAACGACTGGTTTTCTCATCCTAACCTCCTCCATTGTAAGTATTTCATTTTGGTTTTAAGTTTTGATTTCACTCCTCTAGTGTAAAGATTAGAATTTTTGTAGGTCCTTGTAGAGGGCCGGCTAGAAGAGTTAGAGTCCCTGCAAGTTAAAATTAAGACTATCTCGAGCTAGAGCAGGGATTAAGAGATTAATGCAACAAAATTAAACACAACATTAAAAGAATAAGAGGCAGAGATTTTACTTGGTTACAACCAAAAAGGTTGTTAATCCAAGGCGAATAATGCTCAGTAGAAAAGCTCCTTCTTTGCAGGCGGAGAAGTCTCTTACAGACACTAAAGCTCAGAAAACAGACTTGGAAAATTATTACAAGAGTTGTGTTCAATTTATTACAATTTCCCAACTAAAAGAGTCCTTATATAGGGTTCTAAAAAATGATCTCATCGGGCTGGAGGCGCCTTCAAGAGGGTTGAAGGCGCCTCTGGCGGATAAAGTTTTATCCGCACGGATAAAACTTTATCCTGCTGCAACGGCCGCTGACCGCGGCTTGAAGGCGCCTTTGGCTTGGCTAGAGGCGCCTTCCAGGGCGCCTTCAATCTTGTCGAAGGCGCCTTCCACGCGCTAGGATGTTGCTTCGCTCGAACACTTCCAGGGCGCCTTCATCATCTTTGAAGGCGACTTCCAGGGCGCCTTTGTCACAGAGCCGAAGGCGCCTTCCAGGCGTAGAAACAGCACCTCTGCTCCTCGTTGTCTTTCGCTTGCCTGGGTGATTCGGACATCCGGAATAGGGCTCGCCCGAACCCAGTTTCCGTCCTTTCCTCGAGCAGCCTTCCTCCCCGGCTTCTCGTCCCTCGGACCGCCCCGCGTATCCTTCTCATCCACCGGTGTACTCTTCCGCGATCTTGCCGTCCCTCGGACGCACCAAGCCCGTCGACTCGCTTTCCGTGCTGTCCTTCTCGTCCTGTCGCGTCTTCCGCTCGACTTCTTGTTATCCTAAGCTTCTGCACACTTTGTCACAAGGTTAGATAACCATAGGACCTAGCTTAACTAAGTTGCTCACATCAAAACCAACCTGGGGACCAACATTTGAGGGACACAAAGGCCGAAGGAAAATGGCAAGAAGGCGAGGTAGAGTTTATGCGGGCGAGGATGAGTGCAAGAGTGATTATACTCAGGGTACCAGTCAACTGGTGCATATATCAACCGGCTGGTGGTGGTCAGTCGACTATGTAGTCGACTGAGAGAGAACAAAATATTTTTGTTTGCTCTGTAAGGATCTAGTGCGCTAAACATGCAGAAAGCGCAGCGGAAAAAAACAAATACTTGATCCTCTTCAGAAGATGCACGCAAAGAAAAACCATATACTAAGTTTTATTTTTTCTAATAGATTTTACCTTTGTTACGTGCCCTTCGCAATCCCGACAGCACCTTATCTTTGGATGTAGATATCAGCACGATCAAGTGTTCGTGCCTCTATGGCATCCACGCGAACACGTTCCGTTCATCTCACTAACTCACGATTTGAAGAAAAACAACTAAGAGGTGCTAGCCTCTTATGTTGTTTGGACAAGAAGGAGAGGTGCTACCCTCTCATTCTAGTGTTTGGCTAAGGAGAAGAAAGAAGAGGAAGAAGATGCCAAGAATACCAAAAAGTCTCTCTCTTAAAACAAATGAGCAAAAACTCC
>JBBPFQ010996657.1:0-10853 GCA_037974815.1 Kaempferia elegans | reverse complement strand
ATTAAACATAGTAAAATCACCCATAAACCACAAGAATTCTAGAATAAACGTGATGGTATTTTACTATGAGGAACAAGCATCAATGACATGATGTATGATGTAACTAGGATATTTTTATTATGTAACAAGAACTAATATATAATTCACTATACATCCCCCCAGACTTAAACTTTTTATTGTCCCAATGAAAACAAAATCAAATTCGAAGGATAAATGAAAAGAAGAGGAGTTACCAAGTGAAGTGTGCCATATAACAATATCATTGAAGCTTTAAAATTTACTCCTCCATCAACACAACCCTCCTAATCAATGAATCCTATAAAAAGAATAGATAAGAAAAACTAAGTAGAGGATAAGAGATCTTTATTAACAAAGTAAAAAAATAAGAAAAAACTTTAACTAAAATGAAAAAGAAAATTAAACTTGGTTTGTCTTCCAAGAAGCACTTGTTTAAGGTCATTAGCTCAACCCCTTATTTGACCTCATCTAAATCTCGATCTGGCCAGAGTAGAATACTTCTGGACTTTGCTTCCAATAGCCCATATAATTATAAGGAGAGTTGTGGTCATGTGGACAATGTAATGTAGCACCACTCTCCCCATATTCTTCTCCTTGTGTGTTCTTTCAGGAGGTCGAAGACGGTTCAAATTGAGCTTCCAATTATAGGCTCTATGTAAACCTACACACCCCAAGGAAAAACATACCTCCCACAAACATATTATATAAGATAGAACTTAAACCATATTAAAACAAACTGATTATGTATCATAAATTGAATCACATCCAATAAAATGTAATACTGGTACTTCTATAATGGTTTCAAAAAGATCATTAGAAATACTTACATTGCATAAATGAAAATTACCTGCAAGATCTGAACAAGTAGATGTGATATCAACATGATCAAATGATGGTTCTAGCTCTGGTGGAGGTAAAAGTGCAACTAAAGGTAGTGATTCTTGGGATATTGCTCCCACATTACAGTCCCCTACACATGGATCCATAATATATTCCAATCTTGTAAAACTCATAGTGTCAAGAAATTGTGTGGATATATGAGGTGATTCATGAGATACTGCTTCTTTAGTATAGTCCCCTACACTTCCTATTACAACATCATCTACAACATATAGAGGATCCGAGGAGACTTGGTGGGACACAGATTCAGAGGCAATGTTTTCATCCATTTGTAGTAATGCTCGTAATGCCCAAACCCCTCGTTGCACCAAGAGTTCTTTTAGATCCTCAACTGTGGTCTTCATTTGACTAGGAGCAAGAATATCTGAGTGATGGGAGTCTTCCAAGTCAATCATCTCACCACTTGATAGTGAATCTAAATCTTGAACTTCTATTGGACTCTGACTTCCTTGAGAAAATTGCTCAACACTTTGTTTGCAGTTGTATTAAAAATTTTGATGATTCATCCAATCTTGATTGTAGTGTTGAGGTGAGTCAGGAGTTGTTTGTTGCTATGATTGGAACAACACATCTTTCTCAAAAGTATGCTGGTGTTGAAAATTTTGAGTCTGATTGACTCCTCATTCATTGCTCCAAGTTTTTGTAGCGGAATCATATATGTCTTGCTATTAAGGGTGGAATAGATTCTGAAACTCCATGGGGAAGGTGACAACTCTATGGAAGAAGTGACATATAGCAGCTGGATGAGACGTGCTACCACATTTTGTGCAAATTAATAAAAATTGATCATAATCTGAATCATATTTTTCTTCATCAATGGATATGGGTGTGAAAGCTTCTCTTGAAAACCTGCATGACATGTTAGTGCTTATGATATCTAAAAAAAATTACAAGGAAAAACAAATATACAAAACTAACAAGAAAAGAAAATGCATTATGAAAGCAAAAAAAGAAAATGGAAAATATTTTTAGATTTTACATATAGAAAATGAAAAACTATTCAAACGTCTAGAGTAACTCATATGCTAATCAACTAATGTTAATGCAAACAATCCCCGGCAATGGTGCTAAAAACTTGATACACCCACAAATATATGGGAACATCGAAGTAATATAAAAGATATCATATCCAGAGTGACAGTTGATTAAGCACTAGCTCTAGGACGTGGGTAAGTACCAATGCACCTCTGTTACTAAGGGAACAATATGTCCGGTTGAATGGGTATCCTCTGTCACTAAGGATCCCCCGGCTCTCCTCCCTAGTAGCAACCTTAACATAGAGACAAGATCCCACACATCTATAATTTTATACCATTCACACATTTCGTCAAACACATAAAAGACATTACACATAATAGAACACGACAATAAACAGTTCATATCATAGAACATGTCTAAATACATAGCTCATACATCAACATCACATCTAATTACTCCCTACATTCTAGATCTAGAGATCTACTCCATGAACAAAGGAAAACAAACCAAAGACATGAATGATAGCATTCTTACAACACAAATACAAGAGATGAGAAGAAAAATGCTTAGCTATGGAAGCGCGATGTCTTCGGAGTGTCTCCTTACCCCGGAGGTGGACGGATCGGAGTGGATGAAGGATCTAGGGCTCCCCCACGGGGGGAGAACCCTTCTCCATGGAAAGAGGTGGAGCCCCTAGCCAAAGATCCCAAAGAAGGGTGTGGTTCCCCCCTTTTATACTTATCAATGTTGATGTGGTCTGAACCAAAGTTGTAGTTATTTACGACGTGGTCATTTTGGTGCACTCTTCCCATGGGTTCAACTAAGTCAAATGTTTTACCCATTTTACTTTAAGTCCACAGTGCAGTCTAGGATTTCACATGGTCGTGCATAAACCCACGATCCATCAGGGGGTGCTTCTGGAAATACTGTGAAATCTCTCATTTCTTCATCGGGTGAGGCTAAATATGGTGCACGTGCAGCCACACGACCATGTAGATCCACACGACCGTGTGGGGGTGGCCACAGCCGTGCCACTTTGCATGGCTCTTGAAGGCTTTGATCTACAAGGATTGTCACATGACCGTTTGAGATTACACGGACGTGTTGGGTTGCCTTCTATGGAATGGCACATGACCGTGTGGGATAACATGGACGTGTGGTGGGGATTACTTCAGTTACCCATGCATGACTGTGGCACAAAGTCACACGGCCGTGGCACAAGGTCACACGGCCGTGTGACTGTCACGCCCCGAGGGAGTCCCTGCTTGACAAAAATCCGGCAGCATCTATCATGTATCGGTGACAATATGAATCCTGAGTACATATATCCTCGACCCACATGGCCAGAACAACAAATAAGTAAATAAAATTTCATGCAGTTCATTTATATATAAAAAGAACTAAGCACAACCACGTTGTTTAATAATCCTACTCCACTACTGATAAAAAGAAAACATCACAAATCCATAAACCTACTACACTACAAACGGAAAACATCACAGCGGAAAACAAACGACGTGGGTAGCATACCCAAAACTCAAGATAGAAATAATTCATACAAAAAAACCATCATAAGTCCTTATTCACATAACAAAACCCAAATGACCAAACTGAAAACATCCAGATATGGGGGACTGGCAACTGGACTCTCCTAATAGCATCAACCTGAAAATATATCAACGGTGTGAGTTCAAAGGACAAAGCGGTTACCAGTAGATATGCAAAGTAAACTAAAGTTACCAATAATAGTGATGCATCATAATCATCCAACACAGTAAAAAGGAAATACAACTGAACTGAAATATAAAAGAGACTGTGCATACCATATTACCTAACCTAATAGAAGGGAAGCAAAATTATACCAACAAGCGTAGGGTCGTCAGAACAAATACACATGTATCCTATATGCATGTCAAATATATGCAACCACCAAAATGCAGCAAGCAAAATGCAGCAATCACGAATAGATAAATGCAATCCAAAATAATATGCATATAATGCAAATGACATGAGTCACCCCTGACGCCAGTCAGCCACCGTCACACGCGATGGTGCGGTCGAGTGGGTAGAGCTGTGACAACTGTGCACTCTGCCATCACTGCTCCTAAGTAACCGAGTGGACAGGATGCTGTCGGAGTACACCTATCCTCCTACCCCAAATAGAGTGGGGGAGCAAAGCTCTCATCTCCTCTCCTGCGTGACCGAGTGGACAGGATACTGCTGGAAGTACATCTATCCTCCTACCCCATGCCACATGGGGAGCATCACATTCATCCCTCGTCTCATAGTCAAGAGAAGGGATCCCTGCCTGCTACCACGCTATGTCAACGCTACCTGTAAGCGGATGAGCAGAGCCCGACAGAGTAACTGCACACACACCTGGTGTGTGCAGATCATGTGGCTGGCGACGGGCTCAACTAAGAAGGAGTCGATGATCTCCAGCATGCAACGTGCAAGATGGTGCATGTCACTAATGTATGAAATACAAAAATAAAGTATACACCTCCATACAGTATGCACCAGAAACAAGACCATGGGAATTACCTAATATCCATGTTTAGGTATACAGGTCAAGTGTCAAGAATATATAACCAAAACATGTAGCAATAAAATGGCAAACGTACGTATCAACAAGAGAAGAACTAATTATGTAGCTAGGATGAGGTAAATAACAGGTATCAACGTGGCCTAAAACTAAATGATAAGAACCAGCATACAACAAGTATCAACATAAATAGAACTAAATGAGTGACAAGGTACGAGATATGTGACAGGTAGCAATATAAACCTAATTAAATACAATGACAAGAGCAGACAATAGGTAATAGATGGTAGCCTATCAAGACAGATTATAAACATGATCATTACTACTAACTATAGTATAATAAGCATATCAACAGACAGTATCTAAAAAGATAAGCCAATGTACCCACCTTAAATGTAGCTCGTCGGAATAAATCTCCTGTCAAGATGTTCATCCGAAATCAGGATCCTTATCCACGTAGTAGGTGTCACCTCCTCTTGATCAACCATGTTACAACAACAAGCACACCTTCAATCCGCCTCTCACGATGATACAAAACCCCTATTTCTTGTATCTGCGGCTTCCTCTCTGCCGAGACTCAGAGGATGGTGTCTGATGCAGAGCTAGGGTAGGGAACAGCCAGGACTCGGAGATGGCACTAGAAACTTTCACGACGGCGATGCTTATGACATCGTTGTCCTTACACGAAGAGGGTAGGCGACGCCTACTACGGTGATGATAATAGACGGGGCACCGGGCAGATTGGGGTGGATCTATGGCAGTGTTAAGAGGAGGGCGCTGGCCATAAGGAAAGAGGGGAGTCAAGTGCGGTGCGGCGTCAAGGAGAATCACCAGCTGAGGAGATCGGGAGAGGAAGGAGCAACCCCACCTTGCTTTAATGGCTGGATCATGCGACGCTAGCCCGATCAGCCGGTGGAGGCTTCGTCGGCGTAAGAAGGGGCGCGATCGGGCTAGCGTTGGGCGACCGAGTGAAAGGCATCGTGGTGGAATCGTGTGTGAAAGGAGATGGGAGACTCTCTCTACAGCCCTCACCGGCAATGGGGCGTCAGCTGATCGGTGATTGGGCGAGGTCCACGGGGCGGCGGCGGCATCGGAGAAAAGACGCGAGAGAGAGAGGTCGGGAAAGGGGCGAAGGAATAATTAAAAGAGGAATAAAAACTTAGGTTTCAACTTATTTATAACCTAGATTTTTATTAACTTAACATGTGATTAAATCAAAACTTAGCATTGAATTAATCAAACCTTAATTTAATTTCCTAAATCAACTTCCACTTAAGGGATATTCTAAACAAACCTTCATTAAGCCTGATATATTCATCCCCTTAAACTCGTCATACGAACTCCGATTAAATCCTAGAAAATTTTTAAAAATTTCTGAAAATTTCATTATCGCTAATTCTCCAATAATATTTATTATTTTATTATTATTTTTTACCATATTTTACAGTGACTCCTGTGCATGGCCAAAACTGCTGGAAATCCTCACCTTTTGCATCGTTTTTGCTCTGAAACACGTCCTGTCATGAAAACAAAGCATAGAGTAGATCTCCGCACAAAATATATGAAAGTATGTTGTTATAATAAGATAAGGTGCAATAAACATAGATTATGTGCAATTAAATATAAGTAGATGTGCGTGAAATAGTGCATAAAAATATATATAATCAACGCACATCACTTACCTAGACCAGGATCTAGTTAAGCTTTCAACTTAGGTTTCCAAAATGGACCTAAGATGGACTGACACCTATTGTCCTCTCAATTGAGAATGTATCCTCACCAAGTCACTCTTCTCTAGTAACTTACCTTACTTACCCTTAGCAGTCATATGACTTGCCTCTTTAACCGACCAGGTCTTCCCGTTAGTTGTTAGGTCCGTAGACCCAACTGGACATCGACCAACTATCGGGTCTAGTGAACCTAGGTGGACTTTCTACTAGATATCAGGTCACTCCTTGCCCTATCTGGACTTCATGCCAATAATCAAATCCTCAAATCTAACTTGTCTTTAGCCTCATGTCAGATCCTCTAGACCAGTCAACTCCTGCACACGTGATAAAAAGGTTAAACCACATAAAGTCTAACTTTATCCATTTATCATTTATCAAAACTTGAGTTTGATTATTAGTACAAACTGCACCAATAAAAATTGCGTACTGGCATGACTTTTATACATCAAATGCTAGAAACAGAAAAGGTAGACACAAGGCTATGTTGGAACAGTTTGCACTAATAATCTAACTCAAGTTTTGATGAATGACAAATAAATTAAAGTTAGATTTTGTGTGATATAATATTTCTACCAATAATATATGTTTGGCTAACTTGTTTGGTGTCCAGATGTATGATTCTGGTAGGAGGTCAGGATGTTCGATTCCGGGTTGAAGATCGAATATGTGATTTCGGTAGGAGGTCAGGATATTCGATTCTTGATGGATTGAAAACCAGATGTGCGATTCTAGCAGGAGATCGGGATGCTTGATTCCCAATGGGTTGAAAGACGGAATGTGTGATTCCGGTAGGAGATCAGGATGTTCAATTCTTGAATGGTTGAAAGTCTAAATGTGCAATTCTGGACTTGGTAAAGTAAGTGAGGTAAGTCACTGGAGGAGAGTGACTCGGTGAGGACACATTTCTGTTTATGGGAATAATAGGCACCGATCTAGCTTAGGTCCATTTGGAAACCTAAGTTGAGACATTGACTAGATCCTAGTCTTGGAGAGACAGAATCTAATTAATATTGCATTTTATTGTCTATTATTATTGTGCTAACTTTGTTTTGCAGGATAGATATTTTTCTATAACATTAACTTTGTTTTGTATGTACTAAAGCTATATTTTGGCTAAGGTGAATAGTGCTCAAGGCGCCTCCCGGTACAAGGCAACAACCTTCTCTACGCAGGAGACAAAGGCGCCTTCACGGTGCTGAAGGCACCTTCCCAGGGATAAAACCATAGGCTTCACATTTTATCAGCGCTGCTTAAAGAGGGATAAAACTTGCCGCTAGAGGTGCCTTGGGAAGCGCTGAAGGCCCCTTCAGCATCCTTTATAAGGGGCGTTCAAGCAACTCTCAAGTACATCCTCTACTACAAGCTTCTAAGCAACCATACGACATTCCAACTTCTCTGTCTTCTCGTTGCTGCTTTGCTACGATGCTGCTGCGCCAACTACTGCTAAGAAGTCATCCAACATCAAGCTCAATTTGATTAATCTACAAGTGTTGGGTAACTAAATTTTGTTTGTGCACTTAATTTCTGTATAAAGGAAAGTGTAGCTTGTTACACTTATCCAAACCTCTTATTTGTACTCGTTCCCCTTTTCCGGTGGTTCCAGAGGAGGATATTAGTGGATTGCCCTTCAATATAGTCTAGAGGATCGTGGGTCTTGGAGTAGGGGTCACCGAAGGCTCTAAACAAAGTAACTACTCGTGTTCTTCTATTTTTTTTATAGTATTTAATTTTTTTTGCTGCGTACATGGTTTTTAAAAAATGAAAAAGATAAGTTTTTTAAAACAACATGATTCACACCTGCTCTCACGTGCACATCGATCTTACAAGCTACACTAAGTCCAAGTCTAATTATTACAATGCCAACTCTAGAATGAAATCCAAGTAAATGCATGCAAAGCAAAAGGCCAGAATCAAAGTCGTTCTCCGATGTGATGTGGGACCGGCAGATAGGATACTCCAAGCGACTCAGCATCGCTACATGATACCCGAGGAACATAAATTATATAAAGGGACAGTGAGTCCGGGTGACTTACCAGGTAATAAATAAGATAGTACGTGATCAACTTAGAATATGAAGATAAAAGCATACAGTCTCAGTAGAGAAATAAGAACATAATCATAAATGACATAATAAAATGCACATACCCAATCTATACTAACTCATATTGTATAATGACTAGTAACACACTAGGCACCAGTAACAGATCTGCTCGCAACACCTGAGCATTCTATTACAACATATACATGTATGAATTATGGCAAGTATATGCAACAATCATATCTCAAGCAAATGGAACAATCATAAACAAATGTAGATATATCTCCAACATATCCATCGCACATTATATGCATATGAATATGTATGCGTCACTTATATACTCTACTCCATCTACCATGACATTTGCATGGTCAAGTGAGCAAGATTGTAATGATTGCTCACCTCTTCAGCTACCACTACATGAATGTGGATGAGACGAGCAGGATGCAGGGTAGCTATCTAGATACATAATAAGAGAGTCACTGTCTGTGCGACTCCAGCTACCACTACTCAGAATGACTTAGCGAGCATAATAGGACAAGCTTCACTCCAAGCTATCACTCCCAGAGTGTCCAAATAGATAGCTAAAATGACTGACAATCCACTCAACTATAAGGGAGGCATTTGATTGTCTGCATGCAAAATGTGCGATGATACACATGATATAAATAATCAAGATACAGATATAGTCATCATCACTGCAACAACCAAATCAATATAAGTACATTCAGTACACAAACTATTGTGTTTGAGAGGTGTCCTAAAACAATTGCCTTATGATTTATACTATTTACTTAGATAAATAAAGATTCACTATTTATGTCACTCCCCAAGTCTAAGGTTGTCTGAAGAAAATCGGACAACACCTCAACTGTAACAGTGACAATATGAAATATGTATACAAGTCCAACATGACCACTCTACCTTGGCCAACATGGCCTAAACTTAATACACAACCATGTAGTTATAAACATCCCACGGTTGGAAATAAACATAACCATGTAGTTGTATATGCAGCCCACATGACAGAAATAAAAATGTAACGGTAAATGTAAAGATAACCCACATAAATAGAACGACAAAACTACTAGCTGGCTAGGCTTTATGCAACAACTACTAAAAAACCATCATAAGAAGCCACAATACTACAATCCAAGTCTAAGCCAAATATATACAATGCCAAGACAATAAAAAAAAACCAAAGATGCAAATAAAGAATAAGAGAATAGAATCCGTCTCTGATGTGACGTGGGATCAATAGTCAAGATACTCCAAGTGACTCTGCATCATCTACATGATACATAGAAAAATAGAAAACATACAATAGGGTGATGAGTGTAGGTTACTCAATTGGTAATAGATATGATAGTGCATGGTATATACATCACACGGAGATCAAAGATATACAACATCAGTAGGAAAATGAGAATACGATCATAGACAACATAATCATAACACATACTAATACCAATCTTACACGCATACAGTGTAATGGTCGGTAATACCTCTAGGGAATCTACCACAATACTACTCATAACTCCTGTGCAATCCATATTAGCATATACATGTATGATAATGAACATGTATGAATCATGACAATCACATGCCACAACCATATCACAAGAAAATGTAACATATCATAGATATATGCTCAATAGTGTATCCAAGATATGCACCATGCATCACACGTCATCAATGCATATGCAATGTATGTGTCACTCCTACATTCCACTCCAGCCATCATGACATCTGTGTGATAAGGTGGGAAGGACTATGACAACTGCTCATGATTATAGCTACTAATACTCCTGAGTGGCCTGTCAGACAGGATGTTGGGTAGATATATAGCTACAACAAAGAGGTCCACTGTATGCACATAACTCTGCCACCGCTTCCCCTGAGCAGGCAAGTAGGGCACTACTGGACAAACTACACCCCAAATCTCACTACCACAACCCCTGAGTGGCAGGGGACCAGTGGAATATGACTGTTAACTCTGTCAACCACAGAGACTTAATTGATATCATACAGAAGTGTGTATGATGCACATAATGCAAATATATCTATGTATCAATCACAGTCATCAACTATGCAAGTGACATGGTACACATAATTATACCCACGAACTATGGTCTAACCATTGCATATATCTATATGCATAAAATAGACTTGACAGATATCCACAAAACATAATACATAGTAATCGATACGACAACACACTCAACATAAGAACCTCCAATCCATGATCCATCAATCACCTAAGTATATAGGTTCGAATAGATCTAATTGGTGTCTACTAGACAACATATGTAGTAGTTAACCACACCTATAATACACACTGGACATGTGTGCATATCACACATAGGTATAATCAACATGATACCTCAAATAGTACTCGTCAACGCGTGTATACATATGATATAGGTTTAATTGACTTATACTCTTAACAGATCCGTCAGATGCATGCACACTAGACATAGATATAATTGACTAGGTTCTTCTATTAAACTCACCAAATGCGTATGCACAAGTAACATAGATGTAACATCCCGAAAATCCTGAAAATGATTTTAGAAAGATCTCACGATTTTTCTGAATTTATTGACTATTTTTACGGATTTTTCTGACGAGTATAAGTAGTAAA
>JBBPFQ010996549.1:0-10854 GCA_037974815.1 Kaempferia elegans | reverse complement strand
GTTTATTTGCCAAAACATAAAAGGAAAAGGTGTAAGAAAGATGGAGCTGAAAATGATGCATTTAACAGTAAACGCTTGTGAATCTTTGTGACTACCTGTGTGATTCTGTGCGAAATGCCTAGCCTCGGATTGCTGAGGCGGTATGCCTTCTCTGGTCAAAATATCCTTCAGTTATAAGAGCACAAAAGTTATGTCAGAATGCACACACAAAGCTCTAGACGATATTGAACTTCTGCAACATCATCAGCTACCAAAACGGCATAAATTCCTTTTTCTAAAATTTAGAACAGGATAGGTAGCCTAGATCGAAGTGTTTGCCAAATAAAAATGCAAAAAAGATAACCTCAATAGATACAGGGAATAGAAAAGATCCAGGGTGGGACTGTGAAGACTCCATTGTGAAGGAAGTCTCTGGTCTGGCCATGTTGATGACACTGGGTGGGAATGCAGATAGATGAGATGAAGTTGGTAGATTAAATGAGTTCGAAACAGATGAACCTTGGTTCAGGGGCAGCATTTCTAGTCCCGTAGCCATTGTTCGTTCAGCATCCAGACCAATGTCTGAGGCCAATTGCATGGTCTGCAGAGGCTGCAAAGCTCCATGCAAGTACATTGGATGTTGATTAAGGCTATTCCTCATTGAAAGCATCTAGACAGATAATGATTAGTTAGTATACCTTGAATCATTTTTCACCCAAAAACATATTATCAGCGAACATAAATAAATATAAAATTATTATGTACACAGCAGATTTTGCATAAAAAAAATCAAGGAATACACACATTCTAGAAGAAATGTAAGTTCTCAAACTGTTTATATATTTATTTATTGTAAACCTGCTGCTGGGATACACATCCTCATAGGTACTAATTGAGTCATTGATGTTTCCGACACCAATAATCAGAAGATTATAATATCATTCTTATATAAGCTGCATTGGCAGTGTAAATGGACTAGTCATTGACCAAATACTTGGTCAACAAACTAGCTCGTTATGGTTGGAAAATCAAGCAGCATTCATTTGATGTTGAAGATACCAATTCAGTCATACTCGTAGCGTGCATTATAATGTGTTGGTTGGTGTTGGCATAGTTCTCTAGATTGTTTCCAAGATAGAAAATTTTCTTTTACTACTAATTATTCATTGTGAATTTATCATGACTCTTCATTTTGAGAATATTATGAGCTTATTAATTTGGACAATGATTCTGATATATTAACTAAATGTAATATAGTTGTCACAGGTACACAGTTCGACTTTGCAGCAGACAATATTTAGGTGAACAAAATGAACATTTTAACACTGAAAAAGAGGTATAACTAATATATTACTTTAACAAGAAAACATGCTTTATATATCATCTGCAGACAATCCATATCATTCTTAATCTGTCCAAAAAATGTGCAACCCAAGTTATCCATATATTACCGCAAATTCCACTTCACTGAATCTCAATTGGTCTTTCTTGTATTAACCATATGACAATTCACAAGGACATTCATGGAACAAATAATTGCATCGGCAGAATCTTACACCTTACTTATAATTATAATTAAATACACATTTCAAAATTTGTCAGGGCCTCTTACTTCCTGTTACTTCTTTTAATATCAGACTCCTTATCTAAGTTTTTGCCTTTATGTTTATTCTTTCACTTTTTAAATGTGATAAAAATATCCTATATCAAACATATGGAGGATAAGTTTAAAGATTTTCAAATTTAAACAATTTCTAAAAGGATTTTTCAAATAATATAAAGATGAAAAAAACATTCATGCTAGTTTTAGCCCCCATGAGGAAGTTGAAGGGAGAGGAGACATACATAAAGGTTTTCGTACAAAGAAGATATTGTTCATGGAGAAAGTGGTCAAGTGGAAGAAAAGGTGGAACTATTCTACAATCTATTTAACTCCCTGAAAGTTAGATGGAAAGAGTGTTTCACTTATCAAGATCTGAACCCTTATTCTACAATCCCTTATTTCATGGTTGGTTTTACAGTGCATGGTATGTTCAGAATGAATTGATTTTGAGATTTATCGATGAGTCAAGTGAATGCCACTTTCTACTGATTGAACACTCTGCATGCACGAAAATATTGAAGTAAACCTAAGCCGGGGCAGATTTGATTGCTAACTACTTTTGGAGAAACTATAGGAGAAACTCTGCTTTCACCTTCAGTGTAGCATCCTGTTTTGGTGTTGTTTACTGCTTGATGTAGGACTTTTCTTAATTGAAACTTTGTTTTTGTATGAAATATATTTGCTTTATTTAGCTATCTGCTTCATTTAGCTATCGTCTGGGTGAAATCTTGTTCTCCTATTTTGTTTTAGTCAAAAAAAACCATATGCTGCTCTGCCCAAGTAAAATGCAAAAGAACATAATCTCAAGTTTTGATTCAACTCCCTTTTATGTAATTTTAAGTCTTGATCCAACTCCTTTTTATGCATAGAAGTAATGGACTACAAACCTTAGCTTGTGCTCTCTACCAGTAAAAAAATATTTCTTTGAAGTACACTTACACCCTGCGCTCATCAGTTCTTAACCAATGTTTTGACTTCCATATTACAACATCCTTTCTCTTTTCGTCTATATAACTGATGCTCTTTATCATCCATCAAATTTCTAACTGCCATGGCTGTCAATGATAATATTGTCTGGCTTATATATAATAGAGATAATTATCAATTCCAATAATTAGAAATTATATGAAAGTTGTATCCAAGAAGTATCATTCTTCTAATTATGCATCAGTGGATCACCAAACTAAACTAGTATATCTCCACTCTTAAAATAAAGCTTGGTTGGTGACTTGGTGTAGTAGGTTATAATGCTAGACTCACACACTAGCAGTTCCCGGTTCAAACCTGGACTAAGAAATAATTTTTTATTATATTTAAAATATTATTAATATATTTACATCATAGGTATAAACAGTACAAGCTCATCCTTAATGTTTGTGTAATTATGATGAATAAGATTATTATCTCTTAATGAAACGTTTATTTTATATATCCTATTAAAAATATGATAAGATGATCCATACTTAAAGAATATATTTACTTAAAATCATCTACTAGGATATTTAAATTAAATAACTCAATCTTGCAGGTGATAGAACGTCTAATTAATAATGTTCATCAAGGAGATGACAACTGTGTATCATCTACTAATAAAGTCATTATATTCTATTTACTACCCAGGTCAACTATAAGTCTATAACTTATCACATGCAAAATTCACGTGGAGAAATATAAATTCTCTCTCTCTCTCTCTCTCTCTCTCTCTCTCTCTCACACACACACACACACACACACACACACACACACACACACGTTGATATGAAGCAACAGTTGTGGCATAAAGTATATTTGGGCAAAAGTTCACCTTAGCTTCTAAGCATATCTACTCATTCCACAGACAAGCGTTTACAGTTATCTTTTTTTAATTTTGTTTTCTTTTATCTGTAATCATGTCCTGTTCAAAAAGCATATGAAGGAAAATATGGAAAAACACATTACACCCCAGTTTATTCATAAACAGTGACAAGTTTAGATGCCTAAACTACTATTAATTCCCGCCTAGACAAGTTAATAGATAATTCTTTCATTGACAATTGATTTTTGGGCGATCGATTAGAAGACAAGTTGATAGATAATTCTTTCATTGACAATTGATGTTAGAGTGAATAGACAATAAGGTGCTGGAAAGGACTGCATAATGATGATGGTGAGCCACCATCCTTGGAAGATCCATGCTTAGGCTGCCCCAAATATACCCCAAAACCTTTGTAAATGTTTGACACTCCAGAAGAAAAGGAATATTGACACAGTTTATTCCAAGAATTTGAGACAGAGATGAGATGATTAGATAATTGCTGTCATCCATAGTAGGCAAAGGAGCAGTCAAACAGCAAATCATCTGAGGGTTCAGGTGCCCAACTGCATAAGAAGTGAGCGTGAGTAGATAATACCTTGAGCATGAAACTCACCTTGGGCATAATAGTTTCAGCCACAATTCAAGTGAAAAACTACACCCTTCAAGGTATTTTTGCAATCCATATACACCTTGACCAAATTTCTTTCATTCCCCCAGAGTTGAGCGTTATGCCACAAGAGCATCTCATTCCAGTACAGTTCCTAATTAAATTCATCAATTGAGGAGGGAAATGCTGTTCGTTTGCTCTAGTAGCTCCAATACACAAGAGGCAGCCAATTGGTACTGGAATGAGTATAAGAAGAATACTGCCATGTTTGCTTAAGCAGAATGATATAGCCAACATCAGTGGATATGAACTGAACTGAAATCACTCTGACAAAAGCTCATTTAGCCTATAGGAGGAAGGACCATCAATCATGCTAAAAGGAGATCTTCATCTTGTCTCCGAGCTTTGATTTACATAGGTGGGAGATGTGGTTTCTTGCTAGGATCAAGTGGTTAATTAGTGTTTGTGATCAACACATTACATGTGACTGATGGAAGATAGAGATACATGGAAGTGAGGTTTTGAAGATGACTTTTCACTGGCATTCACCTAGGAGACGCCCTCCACTTGTTATTATTCTTTTAAATGCCTACATATAGGTCATTTGACCATCATCTGCCAATAAATTGTGCATCAGAAATCTAGCCCAATCTTTCTCGCACAAGCCGTATTTGTCACTTCTCTCATATAATTGTGGGGAATCTGCAGGAATCCAAATTGCAACATTCTTCCACTTTCATATAAAATAAAAACTCCTGATTGGAGAGCATCAGAAGATGTACCCACTCAAATAGGCAGGGCATGGAACTCCACTTGTGAGTCATGACAAAATAAGACAGCCCAGCTTGCCACTGAATACCTAAATGTGACTTACCATCTTCAGCTAGAATCATAATCATATAATTCATAATTTACTGAATCTGAATGGTATACCATCCACATACAAAGACCCCAGGTATACAGTTTTAGAGACTTCACATCTCACAACATTGCTCCCCTACTATGAATATTAGATATTTCAATTTCAATGACAAAACATCCACTGATCCGGTGGATGTTTCTTCTTACATTACAAATTTGCAAAAAGTGATGGCCAGACACAGGAAACACCATCTGATGAAACCTTAAGCGAGCAGCAGGGGCCGCTATCCAACTTCAAAAGACTTGAAAGTGCAGCAGAGACTATCCATGTATGCCCAAATTATCACAGAGAATTGGACAGTTCATTCATGTCAATTAGTTATTGACTCTCCCCGTGCTACATAAAACAAGGTCTCCTATCTGTCATGTAGAGAGGTGCAGATAAAGTTGATAATTTAACTTTCTATTGAGAACCTTTCAATGCCATACGAAATGTGGTTTATGATTAAATTTTGGTTCTGTACCATATGACAGCTTATGTTTTATTGTATCATTGATCAGATGGGCCTGACCTTGGATTGTGGAGGGGGTTGATCGATCTGTAAGTATAAGAGATTTAATCACTAAAAGGAAATATCTATGGATGCAACAATTCTAGGAAGAAGCCATAAGTGTGACCAAGTCAAGAAATAGCCTCAACGATGAAAGAGAAACAGATTTTGCAACTGCATTTAAATGTTCTACATTCAACCCACAGTGCCAACAGCCTACCCAATGGCCAAACCAAGCTACATACAAGACAACGAGAGTAGGTGATGTTGAACCATTCCTAGACTGAAGAACTCATGGACACGATAAAATGACCTTACCCAAGTCAACAACTGAAAATATGCGTGTGCATCTATAAATAAACTTATGTAGACCTTTCTTTGCCAAAGGAAGAAAGATAACCAACCTGTACTTGCAGCTGCAATTGCTTGAGATACTCAATAGCTTCATCAAGCATGGATGCCTTATCAGTCTGCCAAGGACAAAACATTTCTCTAAAAAATCAACACTAAATTTCCCAAACCCGAGAATACAGAATCATAAGATTTACCACCTTGCTAGAATTGGGAATCAGACTCTGCAAAGCCTTCATCTTCTCATTGATTCTACTTCTCCTTCTCTGGTCCAAACAATCAAATCACCCCATTTTCACTACAAGAGGGTGAAAAAAAAATAAAGAGAACAAAAGAATGTTTAAACGAACCACCACCTTCTCAGACAAGTTGTGCACTTCCGCCGCTCTATTTCTCTTCGAACTGGAGCTCCGCGTCGGCCGCACCGTCGCCGGATCGTCGGACATCTCCGCGGCATCCTACAAAGGACCAAAGACATAGATCGGCCATCCTAACCACACGCCCATCTCAATAACAGACAAAACTTCAAAGACCTCGAGGTCACAGTCGAGAGAGTCCAACTCCTGATCCGTCGACGACCTCCGTCCCTCGGCCCCCAAATGCCCAGCCGAAGCCGGCGCCGGCGCCGTCCGCTCGCGGGCAGAGGAAGAAGAAGGGAGGCGGCCCAGCAAGGAGGAGATCTCTTGGTGGCTATCTGGGAAGTAGGTATGGCCATCCATATCGGCGCAGCGCAGGTCGCCACTCCAGTGGAGAGAGAGAGAGAGAGAGAGAGAGAGAATGGGAACGGAATTGGAGTGGGGATTGAAGCTCGCGTACCGAGAGTGGGAATTTATAGGGGGGAGCGCTGAATGGTACGCAGTGGGGTGGACCTGGAGGGTACGTCTCTTTCTTTCTTTAATACGAATGAAGCAAAAGGAGTAGAGGACGGAACAAATGATGGCTGCTTTCTTTATGTGTCGGTGGCTTCATTTACTTCATCGATAAACCTACTTACTTATCTATTTATTGGTGTCGGAATGGGTACCGCAGGGAATTAATGGAGTGATAATAAATAAACGGTTCAGTTTCTGCGTCGCAGTCGAGCCTAATCAACCGGCTAACGCGAGCTGGCATGGGAGACCATTTCGCCGGTTTCGTCATTTTCTCTCTCAAGCGGAAATTATTACGCGCAATTATATAACAATATAAAATATACGAAGGAAGAAAAAAAAACAAAATATCTTAATTAAAATTAAAATCGGAAGAGATTTAAAACTCTTTATGCATTGATATTTAGTCAGTTATTTATTGGGATGATAAATTAAAATTTATTTGAATCTATATAAATATCATATTAAATAATATATATATATATATATAGATTAAACATCTATTTAGCTTCTCAATATCAATTAAAATAATAATAAGTAGATTTTGAGAAATTTTTTTCATATATATATATATATATATTAATATAATATTAATCTTATATATATATATATTAATATAATATTAATCTTAATATATTTTTATTGAATGATAATAATTGGATAGAAAAAATATATATAATTATAAAAGATATCTAATCTTTTAATGAGTATGGAAGCGGAAGATATAAATTCGGACTCGAATTCGACCCAGCCCGACGCTCGAGGAGAAGAGTACACCGATAGACAAAAAGAACATGTAAGATACTTCTAAGGGACGAGATATCGAAAGAAAGACTGCTTGAGGAGAAGACCGAGTTATGTTCGGATGAGCTCAACTCTAGACGCCCAAAGTATCACCCAATTGACCGGACGAGAAAACCGTCAACTTTGAAGTTGACCGTGTACAGGAGCTCGAAGCTATCTTGGCCACATAAGTGAGCTGTTGCTAAAGAGATCAGGACGGAATCTATATCAGCCGATTCTAGATGCTCAAACCCGGTTCAAGCGCCTAGTTAGCAATAATCCTTGAAGAAGAGTCGTTACAAAGTGGATCAAGTTGACCAAGTCCAAACGCCCAAACTATGTCCAGACGCCCAAGAGGTATCACATCAGCCAACGACTAACTTCAACCAGTGGGTTATAAATAAAGTTCTAGCCCTGGAAGTTTATTACAACACACTCTATTTAATTTTCATTTCTCGTTTTAAATATTTATGCTTCAACTACAATAAGAGAGTACTCCACGGGACCTTTACAATTCACAGCAGATGACACTTGTAGCGAAAAATACGAACAAAAATTTTCATGCGAAAATAAGTGCAATAAGCTGTAAAAGATCTCTTAGATAGCAAACATGAAGATTGATAGTTTTCAACGGTGATATTGATGTCACTGGAGCACAGGTCGGTTTTTGAGTATGAAATCATAACCAAAGTTAATAATGCACCAAGTAATTAGAGAAACATAAAACAGATTTTCATCAGAACAAAGTACATGACAAAATTTGCCAAGTTATTGGACAGAACCTGGTGCGTGTGCTATGTTCTAAACATGTAGGCAGTAGAACATGTTACACAGACTATTTCTTTCCACTCTTCTTCAGACCTGTGCCTCCAAATGCACCCTTCTGGGATGCTTTAGCCCTCAATTCCTTGAGTGCCTGTTTAGAACAAGATGAGTGGGCGAAGTTGATCAGGATTCCAATAAATTGAATAATGGGCTTCACAACTGGCAGGAAATTGAAGGTGTACCTTCTCCTCCTCTTTCTTCTTTTGTATTTTTGCAAGATCCTCCTTTAGACAGAAAAAGAATAATCAGGAGTGAACATTTAAAACAAATGTCAAAAGTTTAACATTATTATGTTGCCCTCATTAGCCATGGAATAAGACAAATGCAAAGAACCACAACTCTCGCTGAAAGTAACTACTGATTTATAACCATGAGAGTTATCTTTATTCATCTTAGTGTAAAATGAGAACAAAGAGAATTCATTTAAGAAGATAGCATCAAAAACGTGTCATTACATATTGAGAAGTCAAGTGTTGCCACTTCTGAATCACTTGGATATCAAAGCAGTTTTAAATGATCAAGGAAAACAAAGCTTACATTTTAGTGAACTCTTTTTGTTTCAATTAAAAGTGAGTCAATTAGTATATATATCTTAATTCAAGAAGTTTCAAAGAAAGAGCCAGTTTTGCAAAATGAAGAAAAAGATCATTTGATAAACTCAAATCATAAATGCCACAAGAAGGTGCCTACTTTCCATAGACTAACACTGGACATTATTTAGCACCATTGAACAATGTTAGAAGCAAACAAACTTGCAATAAGTGAGAAATCCTCCAAAGATGTAGACAAGGGAAAATGAAGGAGCACGTAAACAGCAATAGGATAACGCACAACTAGCAAAATGATCAGCACACCATACAAGTCAATGGCAATCCCAAATAATAACAACCTCAAGAGTATCAACATCTCGAGTAAAATTACTATAATCCTCTGAGATTTGAGAATATCTAACAAAAACTAGAACACAATCATGATACACAAACCTTAGCTACAAAACCAAATGTGAAACTCTACTTGTATGAACATATCCTTTGAGGGACAAGCTGAATTCTCTGATGCCATGCAGTATGATTTGTTTGAAACCTTGGGAATAAATATTTTTCGCGGAGACAACACAAGGGGCGGCGCATCGACTAGTCTTTCTATTTTATCGAGCAAATTTGAGCTCATAAATCAGAACCAATAAAAGCTACAATTTTACACGGTCCTACGAGACTAGGAATAAAATTAGGAAAAACAACAAATTGGCAGAACCCTAAGTTAAGCCATCAAAGAGTCATTTGATATAATCAAATCTACCCAAACAATTTAAGCACCGATCTATAATGGATCTCAACAAAAAGGCGCAGATACCTCGTCGTATGCCTTCTTTTCAGACTTGGGCTGCTTCAAGGGCTTCAACTTCCCACCTGGATTCGATCAAACACACATCGAAATCCTGATTTGCCCAGAAATAACGAAGGTAAGAAGAGGAAAGGAGAAGCAAAAGAGAAAAGGCAACCTTGCTTGGACGACATGATCGCTTGGGCTTGGCGGGATGGGAAGAGAAGGGAGAGGGAGAGAAGGTAAAGGAAAGGGCGGCTTCTGTGAAATTATAATGGTCGCCGGTGAATGAATTAGGTTATTGACGTGGCGTATTTTACGGTTAAAAACTTACGGATAAATTTCACCGGCCGAGACAATTTTAGAGCATATAACATCCTTTAAAAAAAATCCTTCGATTTCACAACAACATGTCAAAAAAATTAAAAAACTTTTATATATATCTCTAAAATTTAAAAATATCTCAATAATTTTTTTTAAGTTCTATATTTTTTTATTTATATATATTATTTATCTCTCCTTCTTATTTTATCTTATATTAATTAATTTTTATAAAATTTAAATTTATAAATTATTAACATGGAATAAAAATAATTAACAGATAAAAAAAATTTCTGATATCTTCTTCAACCTCTGCTTCAACACTCCTTTTATTTTTATTTTATTTAACAAATAAAAAGTAATTATTAAATTAAAAAAAATAAGGATGAAGAAGGAGCTCCACAGATATAAAGTTGTGCCTTTGTTAGAGAGACGAATCTTCCTCCTTTATCTCATAGTGAGAGAGAGGTTCATCCTTACCTTAGTGCCAGCGTTCTAGTAGAAGCTTCTGATGTGCTCTGAATGGACTCATCTTTTTTACAACAGGGATCCTATGATCCATAATTTATAGACCATTCTTGATCCCTTCCGATCTCCACTATTGGATCATATCAGTAGGGACTAATACATGAATCTTTGATATGATCCAATGTTAGAAATCAAAAGGGATCACGAGTAATCCATAAATTATAAAAAGGATCTCTTCTCTTTTTTTTTATTTTAAACTATTTATATTATATCAAAGATTTTTGATATTTTTTAAATTATAAGGCTCGTTTAGATATTTTTTTTAAAATCTCAAGGTAATTAAAATTTTTCATTAAAAACAAAAGAATGAAAATGAAGGATCAAGATGTTGGAATTTGGAACGAAGGCATCGAGAGTGGAGCCCACGGAGAGCCGAAGTTGCAGAATTTCGTAGTGGCCTCACAATATTTGTGATGGCAAATTCCCAATCTTTTCATGGCTTTTTCACCACCACATCC
>JBBPFQ010996441.1:0-10855 GCA_037974815.1 Kaempferia elegans | reverse complement strand
TACTAGCCATTAGTGCAAATGGTGAAGACATGGGAGAGGTATATGCTCGGACGTGCCGAGTTTCGACCTCTAGACATCATGTGACAACCTCCCATGCCTTAACCATCGCACCGCCCCGAGGGGACAATTATCCAAACATGCTGTTAAATACTCCTACTGGTTGAAATAGTTGGTTCATGTAAGGATGTTCCTACTTCCTACCAATAGGCCCGAGGTCGATTTCCAGCAGACGCGGAATGCCTCGCTGGTTGCCTTAATCCCTCTTTGCATGTGTTGCTGTTACTGGGAAGCCCCTTGTGATTTACCTTCCCTCCGGATAGTAGGGGGTCACCCTAGAGGGGCCATTGGGGTGACGATTTCACCTTTTGTTGCCTATATAGCTAAGGGAACATTTGGTTCTAAACTCATTAATAAACAAGCACAACTTCATATATTGTAATGTTTTCTCCACAAGATTATGGCCAATTCTTTCTAGACAGAGTTCCATCTTGAAAACACCTTGAAAAATTTTAGTAATTCTACTAGGATGTTTAAGTGCCTATTACAGTAAAGTTCATTGCTGAAAGCACCATTTTTAAAGGCAGCTGAATTTTAAGTTTCTTAACAAATTGATTAATGGTTACCATTTTTAGTTTGTCTACTTATGTTCTGCATCCTTACGTGTCTTTAGCAATAAAGTATTTATATAGAATGTTAAGCATGAAGATCTGGTAGAAATTTGATGTTTTGTTCATATTTATATCTTTCAGTAATGAACCAAGGTGTCAGTAGTCTTCCACTTAGAGGGCGGCCACCAAAGGTATTGTTACATTCTTTTGAAATTGTTCTCTTTTATTTTGTCAACTGTGTACCAAATTTACCATATAGTCACACGGCCAGGGTTGACACCACTCTGATTGTTTCAATCTACTTACTTTTGTATGAATTTACATACCCTGAAATATGTCTCTTGATTCTCTAATCAACCACGCTTCATAACTGGAATATGTGAATTTAAATCCATGTTTATATCTATTTTTATAACTTGGGTTACTTCTCTTTTTTGTTGTATGCTTATTTCACATTCCAATTGATCGATACATGATTTTTATCCACCTGTCAGAGTGGTAAGCCGAGAAAATCAACCTCTTCTGGAGCTGGATACAACAGTCGTACCGGAACTACTGCAACTCTTTCTGTTACCCCACCTCTATCAACCTCTATTATTGCAACTGCTTCCGGAGCTTCCATGGCTAATAACTTACAAAGCTCAAATGCTACCTTCAAAAGTTCAACGGCAACACTTTCTATTACCCCACTTCCATCAGCTCCTATTCATATATCTGGTTCTGGAGTTTCCATGGCTAGTAACTTACAAAATTCAAATGCTATTTCCAAAAGTTTGATGATGTATGGAACAGATAGAACATGTGGGCTTTCCTATTTCAACCAAATGGTACGTCCACGACATCTGATTTCAGTTTTGTTATGAAAAATGAAAGATAGTGTATCATCTTATTAAAATATAATTTACTCTTCTGATTGAAGGATGATTGTGAGACTTTTGAAGACATTATTGAATCTTTTTTCTCCAATAACGAAGATGGAAGGGAGATTTTTGCTACTACCAATATGACTGCTGCGCATGATACAAAATCTTTGAATGGTATGTGTGTTCTGCATTGATTTTCAATTAGTATATCAAATAATTTCATTAACATGTTCTATATTTGTCTTAGGAGTTACTCTCACTGAATCTGGTCATGCGCATACCAGTCAAAGCATAGTTTCTTGTCACTTCTCTTCAGATGGAATGTGGCTTGCTAGCGTTGGACACGATAAAAAGGTAGTATATCTGGTATACCTGATAATGGTTTCATTGTCTTGGAGCTCATCATCATGGAGTCTACTATCATGTAATTACCCTGAAAGGTAGTTATAGCTTCGGTCAGTTTTTATTAGCACACTTATGCTGGAAGTATACCATCCTAACTGCAGCACACTACACTATACTGGACAGTATACCAGCATGTATGCTTTTTCTGATAGTTCAAGTTAGTGACCTTAGGTGGTGGAAAGAAGAGAAAAAAACCCCGATATTTGTCGATATAGTTGCTACAGTATGCAACAAAAGATGTATAGTTGCTAATTATTTGCCATTTCATTCAATCGCCAAAAAGCAATCACATGTAGGCTTGAAGTTGTCATGGAATAGGAATAGTTATTATGGAGCTTAACTACCATTGGTCGGTGCAGTTCAAAATATAGAAAGTCTAGTTGTTCAAGAACTTGTAATACAAATTAAGGACTTCTGTGTAGAGTTTTGACAACATTCCAATGAGCTAGTTTTTGCAACTAGATTTAGACATCAAGCAACTTCTCCTGTCTGTAAGATTGTGACAACTTTACTACACATTTCCTGATGATTTTGTCATGCACAATAGTAAGACTACAAAGCTAGAGCACTAAGCACTATTGAACTTTGTGAGATGGAGAGACTGTACCAGAAGCAAGCACGACGATTTGGACAAAGATTAAGCTTTCCAATGGCTAATACATGCTGCCACAAAATTTTCATTTTCAACAAAACTATCCAATGAGTTCTTCATGTATGGCTAAACTTGCTTTTCAGAGTGTTCTAGTTTTACTTATTGGATGTTGTATCCTGCATTAGTATCTATGTCACCTATAGCAAACTTAATTACCATAGTTTTTTGTGGTTACTTCTAGTTAAGTTTCAGGTCTTTATCGTCTTATTTTATCTGATAGGTTATCACCTGGAACATGGAGACATTGCAAACTATTAGCAGTTCCGATGAGCACTCCAAATTTGCGACGGGTGTCTGTTTTAGCCCAAACTCAACTCTCCTGGCATCATCATCATTTGATAAAACTCTGCGACTATGGAATGCCTCTGAAGTATGGTGTTATTCTTCTTACAACCCACTTTTATATTTTGTAAATTAGGTCTTTTGGTGTTTAGATATAATATTCGTGTTCGTGTGCAGTTAGATTAGAAGTCATGATCTGTAGTGCTGTATCAGAAAAACAGTATAGGAGTATCGTTAGTTTTATTTCGGTTATCTGTCATATGATAACACATCAATATCTTCTAGGAACGTTACGGAGGTAAAGTGAATCAATCAAGTAGTTTTTTTACCCATTGGTATCATTTGTTCCTTTGTGATCTTGCATTCCCTAGTGAGAAGCTTTCGCCTATAGATGAGTTATACTCCCCACGCCGAGCCCGCATTTTCTCCCTGCGGTTTCCTATCAAGGTTCATAGCACAATTTGGAGTCATGTTTACTAACAATCTCGGACAATGTTATGTTGTTTCTTTGCAGTGCTGACTATTTTTTTCCTCTTTTACATTTGTAGTCTTCTATCAACTGTTTACATACTTTCTCCGGACACAATGCACCAGTAACATCACTTGACTTTCATCCCCAAAAGTCTGATCTTCTCTGCTCTTGCGGCAACAATCGTGATATTAGGTACTGGAGTGCTAGCCACTTTTTATGCACGCGGAGTTTCATGGTTAGTCAGAATCTCGATCAACTTACTCTTATTCCCAATGGCTGAGTTCAATTTTCTTTGTTGCTGAGCCAGGGCGCTACAGTCGGAGTCAAGTTCCAGCCTAGAAGTGGCCTGTTCCTGGCTGCAGCAGCAGACAATGGCATTACCATTTTCGATGCTGAGACGACTATAAGACTTCACATTTTACAGGTCAGTTTGGGCTGATAAGACATTTTTTCAGAACTTTTGTCGTATAGGTTCCTAATCTTTTCTTCGAATTGTAGGGTCATAGTAAGATAGAGTCGATATGTTGGGCTGCAAACGGCGATACTCTTGCATCTGTAAGTAAGGACGTAGTTAAAGTGTGGTGCTTGCGAACAGGGAGCTGCATCCATGAACATAAATCCAGGGGTGAAAGGTTCAGTTCATGCGTCTTCCACCCACAATCACCACAAATTTTGGTTCTTGGAGGCAATAAAGTAAGTACACAACCATTAGTTATTATGGGAGTAAAAGATGATATGTCAATCCCATGACAAAATATCCCCATTAATTATTATGATCTACGTGTGCTTGCTCCAAGAGTTTAAAATTAGAAGAATAAGTAAATTTACTCCGAAAGCTCAAACCCTAAGGAATGATTGCTGCTTAATCTCTTGCAATTCATGCAGACACTGAAGCTCTGGGATGTGACTGAGAACAAGAGTTTCACTGTCCCTGCACATGAAGACCTTGTTTCCTCCTTAGCACAGTCGGAGTCCACCGGCCTGATCGCATCTTCTAGCTACGACAAATCTATCAAAGTATGGAGATAGTCGTGGGCACTCAAACACATGAAGAAGCCCAAGTAAATGAGTTACAACTTTACTTAAAGAGCATAAGGCACTCTCTAATCCTCTCCATAGGATTCACATTCCTGAATAAGAGGAGAGGCAGGGAATGAGAGCAATGCCAGGTTATTTCTGTTCTTATTCTGGTCGATGATTATTTATCTTCCCAGTTTTACACTGTCAATTCAAACTTAAATCGGTTTGGCAGTCCAAATAAATCTGTCGAAAATTTGTAACAGTCTCCTTGTATCATCCGATACAACATAATTTTTTTTTGGATAAAAATAAAAAAAACACCACTCTTTCATTTATTATCCATGCCGAAGCTTTTACTTTCTGAAATTATCTTTATTTTAGCAACTACAACATCTTAGATGTTACACGATACTAACATCTATGATTTAATTATAACATCTATAATTTTATAATCTCTACAGCTACAGAGTTATAACAGTTACGTGACTATAATTTCTACAATATTATAATATAATATTGACTAAAGTGTTATAGTTATGTAAATGTCACAATGATTAGTGTTTTTTTTAATTAACATTAGATATCTACTGTAACAATGAAGCAAAAGTAATTATGAAAAATAAAATGTACAATTTAAATTTTTTTTAATAATAAATGAAAGACGACGCCCTTCGCCATTTTTATTTTTGCCCTTTGAGGCTGTAACGTTGCTACTTCATGTTGATCAGTTAGACGAAGGAAATGGAAGGAGCATGAGTCCAAATTTTCCCAATTTATCGATTCAATCTAATGTACGCATGCATAGATAAATTACTTCGATAATTGAAAATTGAAACATCAAGAAGACTGAAACAATGATCGGAACTGACGAGTAGAACTGCAATCGATCAAATTCGAGCAGCAAGACCAGAAATTTTAAGCTGATAAAGTAGAATTTGTTTCTGCGAGCATGTAGATTCAGAGAAATGGAGAAGGATGCAATGCAACCTCATAGTCTGCGGCCGTAGCCACCGCCAGGGCGAGACGGGAAGGTAGGCGGCGCGGAGGCCTCGACCTGCTTCTCGACGCCGGGGAGGTCGGGCATGCCGAGCGACGCGAGCATGTCGAGGGTCTCCTTGTCGACCTCGATGCGGTCGACCTTGATGGCGGACTCGTCGGGCACGAAATCCATGCGGCGCTCGCGCTCCTCCTCCTGCAGCTTCAGGGAGATGCCGCGGACGGGGCCGCGTTGGATCCGGCGCATGAGGTGGGTGCTGAACCCGGCGATCTTGTTGCTGAGCCGCTTCGAGGGGATGATGGCCACCTCCTCCAGGATCTTCTTGTTGGTGTGGAAGTCGAGGGTCATCCTCGAGTAGTAGCGCTCGATGACTTGTCGGGAGGACTTCTTCACCGTCTTAGTCCGGACGCGACCCATCTCGGCGGCGATGCGTTCTTCTTCTCCGGTGGGATTAGGGTTCTCGGTGGCGTCGCCGCGTCGATTCCTACGGGGTTCATAAACAGGATCTGCACGGGAGGTGGCGTTAGGGTTTTTAACGGCGCTGGGTCCGTGCTCTGTTTTTCTTTATTTTGTTATTTACCCTTTATATTTTATAATAATTGTCAAAATGCCCTTGATATCTTCTCATATCACTGCCTCTGCCCTCTTCCTTCTACCTTCTGCCTTCTGCCTTCTGCCTTTTGCCTTTTGCCTTTGACCGTTTGGTACCAAATCAGGGAGTAAGAGAGGGAGAGGAAGAGGCGGGCCGCGACGGCGATGGAAACCTCGACACAAGAATCGCCGGTCAGCCCCAACGTCTTCACGTTCGACTCCCCCCACCCTGTCTACGCCATGGCGTTCTCGCCTTCCTCCGCCTCCCCCCGGCTCGCACTCGGTTCCTTCGTCGAGGACTACTCCAACCGCGTCGAGGTGGTCGGCTTCGACGAGGACGCTCTCGCCTTCCGGCCCGATCCTGCCCTCTCCTTCGACCATCCCTACCCTCCCACCAAGCTCATGTTCCACCCCCTCTCCCTCCCAATACTTGCCTCGGTCTGCGACTCCCTCCGGCTATGGGGCCTCGGACCCGACTCCACCGAACTCCGATCTGTCCTTGACAATGGAAAGTCCAGCGGTTACTGCGCTCCCCTTACCTCCTTCGACTGGAACGACGTCGAGCCCCGCCGCGTCGGCACCTCCTCCATCGACACCACCTGCACCATCTGGGACGTCGACCGCGGCGCCATCGAGACGCAGCTTATCGCCCACGACAAGGAGGTATACGACATCGCCTGGGGCGAGGCCGGCGTCTTCGCTTCCGTGTCGGCTGACGGATCCGTCCGCATGTTCGACCTCCGCGACAAGGAGCACTCCACGATCGTCTACGAGAGCCCTCGCCCCGACACCCCTCTTCTCCGCCTCGCGTGGAACAAGGTCGACCGCTGCTACATGGCCGTCACCACCATGGACAGCAACCGCGTCGTCGTGCTCGACATCCGCTCCCCGGCAGCCCCCGTTGCCGAGTTGCAGAGGCACCGCGCCAGCGTCAACGCCATCGCGTGGGCCCCGCACGCCGCGCGGCATATTTGCTCAGCGGCGGACGATGGCGAAGCCCTAATTTGGGAATTGCCGGCTCCCGTTACCGTGTCTGGTTCCTCGGCAGCCGCGACAACCGCAGTGGCGTCGGAAGGGATAGATCCTGTCCTAGTCTACTCGGCAGGTGCTGAAATCAACCAACTGCAATGGTCTTCTGCACATCCTGATTGGATCGGTATCGCCTTCTCCAACAAGGTGCAGCTGCTTAGGGTTTGAAATCCTAAAAAGGCAAGCTTAACTACGCATCCTTATATCCCGATTTAAATTGGTTGCACGAAGATCTCCTTTTTCTAGTTCACGAGTAGTTAACGAAAAGAAGATTTGGTTTGTGGATGAGGTCAAATTCCTCAACAATTACTATTACTTGATCACTTTGCAGTTTTCTCTTTAGCAAAGTGTACTATGAGGTTAACCATGGAGTGCTACTCTTACTTTTCTTTAGGTTGGAATTGACTAGGATGCGATTTCCTTTTTGGTCTCTGTCACTTCATAACCATGAGATTTCTCCAGCAATTCCAGTTGTTGAGATCTAAGTTTCAATATAAATAGCCTAGTTCATAATTCCCCTAAGATTACTGAGTATCCCACCATGACAGTTAGAAGGATGAATTCCTCATAAACTAAATGCATTTTGAGTAGCTTTCAGAATCTTCTTTTGTTGTCTACTTGTAGGTGGGGGTGGGATTCTAGTGAATAAGAGCTCATAAGTAAAAGGCAAATAAGTGTCATTCCCAGGAATTTTTGTTTGTTGACCTTGGATATTCTTGACTTTTTGATTCACAGAGATGCAGTGGGAAGGGAATTGGCAACTGCTTTTAGATGTGGCTGCTAATATGATGCTTGTAGGAAAATATGCAATTTTGTCACAATAAATTAGGAGGAAAAGGTACTTAGATGGTGTTGGATCTAACAAGTTATGATCTTACTAATGATAGATAGCATCATTGATATGGGCAGTCATGAGCTTGAAATGCTTGGTCAGTTACATTTAGCGGGGAAAAAAATCCTAGAAAGGATTACCAAGCAGTAGCTAACAGCAACTGTTGATTAGCTTTTGATAAATTTTATCACATTTGATCTTTGGTTCATGGAGCCCTCTTTCGCCTGTTTGTTGTCTTTTGTTTTTTTGTTTTCTGTATTACTTATCGATTAATTGCAATTGACTTTTGGATATTCTCTTTAAATTCTAATGTGCTCAGGATAATTAATAAATCACATTATTCCTCAAGCATAATTTTGATACCGGAACTAAATAACAATGAAATTATGCAATAGAATTGATAATAATCTTCTATTTGGTTAAAATCTTGGATAAGCTGGATGGTAGCTTGAGGTCTACTGCATTGCAGCTAGGGATGATTAAGATTCATGATAATTTTGGTCATGTTTAACCAATATTTAAGATTACTGTTATTTTTTTTTTCAGATATTCCAGAAATCTGTAGATGTTGAAGTCTAGGATGCCTTACACTGGTAAGTTTTCAATTCTTAAATCCATACTTTATTCTCACTTATCAAGTTTATATATTGCCCAAATCTAAGATGCTCCACATTTAACAGACACGAGAACATTATGCAAGGCAATGTATCTTGTGTAAGAGAAGATGCTAATTCATATCTTTGAAGCTTAACCACAATTTTGCCACCTTTGTCAGCTGAAAAAAACTATGATGGTTCTGTTCAAGAGTAGGAAAGCCTTGACCTTTTTTAACTTGCCTCTACTGAAAGACATAATTCTGATTGACTTGGACATGGGACAATTATTTTGTTGATTAGAAGTTTGGTTCTAATACAAATAGATGAATAGATGGCTTTCACATTTTTTTAACCGCTAAAGATTTTGGTTGGCTCGACGTGCATTAAGCAAGATTTATGATCTTGCAACATGTTCTGAGTAGCCATCCTATGCAATGCTTTCATCAAATCTCATTAAAAATTTTAGGAAAGATGTTGAAAACTTCATGCGAAAATAGTCAAGCTTTCCAGATACATGCAAGAAAAATAAGACTATTTGCACTTTTCTATGGTTAATGGACCAATTCAATGTATGATATCTCTACCACATTAAGATAGCCTAGTTTACCCCAGAACATTTAATTCTTCTCTCTGCAAAATATTGTTGTTACCTAACTGCTATGAATTATTCTTTTGGACAGACAACTTGATACTGCCATGGCTTGTTATTAGTACACATTTTAAGTATCTCAAATTTGCTCTTTATCTAGTTGTTCTTCAGAGGTCATTTTAGTTTTCCATTTTGTGCTTCTTCATGAGAGGCAAATAACATGCGATATTAAGGTTTTGCATTAAATCTGATTGACTGTTATCTATTTCTTCCCTTTCAGTTCTGTGGAAATGACTTGGAGATTTCAGGTAGCAGCTAGCAATCAATTTCTGTACCGTTAATGACATGAACAGAGGTCTGCTATACTCTTTTGAATCTAAGATAGTAGTCTTGTGAATCACACTAGTCGAATCTCATTTGAACTGGATAGATAATATTATGCACACTTTACTCTATATCATCGTTTGTTTGTCTATTTGTAACTTATTCCTCGTGTGTGTGGGAAATGCAAACTCTGTTCGATTGGCTGCTCATATAACCGATTAAAGTTCTTGATGATGAATCAGCTCTTTCTTCTCAGCTATTAATAAATGTTGGAGGATCAAGACGTCATGCGGTAAGTCTTATGTAGTTGCCTACAAGGTTTAAGAGATACTAAAGAGGGGATTCGAGGTTATGGGATATTAATGCGGGCCTAATATCATAGAAAGAGGATAATAAAATAATAAAATATCATTAAAAAATATAAGAAAAATATATATACATGGGTGAGTGTGGGTGACACACGACGTGGTGCGTTGACTTAGATAAAAATTTAGCATCGTTTTATTCTTTTTAAATGCGTGGATTAAATTTTACTCTCTCTTCTCTTTCTTTCACTCATGTTTATAGAATTCAAATAAATTAAAGCACTAAATCTTCTTCCTCTCTCATTTCGGTCCTTTCTTGCCCTGTGTCAGACCCTTAGACCTAGATGATTTTCTTTGACGATTAGTTCACGCGTTTAAAGTTAGGATTCTTTTGTGTTTTTTTTTCAATCTGTATTGATCATCTTCCTCCTCTTCTTTTTCTACACTTATTTTTTAATAATGTATTCCACAGGAGTTGCAAAGGTATGTTGAGTATTTTTCTTTTACCCATCGGTGTTGCAAGATACAATTGAGTTATTGATTTTGAAGGAACATGATGGTGCTGATTTTAAAAAATGAGCACATAAGTGGTAATTTTCAAAAACTAGCACCAATGTACTGGTGCTTTGCAAAGAATCAAGTTTCCATGAACTGATTTTTGCAAACTAGCTACAAGGTGGTGCTAATTTTGAGAAACCGGCTACAATATTGTGCTCGTTTGTAAAAATCAGCTACAACGTTGTGCCGGTTTATAAAAACTAGCACAACATGTGATGGTTTTCCTTATTCATACAAAAATTATTTTTGCATATATACATTTATTTATTTATCTAACAAAATGATATTTTACCATGGGATTCCAATTATCAGTTGATGTTGGTTATAAACTCCAATGAACCAATGTGTTTGGTCACTTTAATGAGTTTTTTTGGCCGTCCAACAATGAAAGGAAAGATTGTGGGTTTATTCGTTACATGATCGACACAAAACTATAATTAAATAGTCTCCTTTTGCTTTATTTTTGGACATATAAGATATTCTACAAATTCATTGTATACTCATGAATATATTTCAAAGTTGGAATTCAACAGTGCAAAGCTTTATATTTTTAGTTATATATTATAATTTTGTGAGTTAGAAGTGCACAATAGAAAACTAATCAATTTAAATTTTCAGGTGTCCCAGTATCTTTCACTAGAAGAGATGTATCTCTGTTGCTTGGTATTTTAGATAGATGTGCTTCTATTTCTGGGAACTTAATTAATGCATCAGGTGACATCTTTCTTATTC
>JBBPFQ010996334.1:0-10856 GCA_037974815.1 Kaempferia elegans | reverse complement strand
GAACATGATGTTTTTCGAGTCGATTCGAATTGAATCGTCGGATCAGATTTATTTTTAGCATCCCTACCATTCACACACGTGAATCCTCTTATAAAAATAAAAATAAAAAAGAACAGTAAAGTATAATCTGATCGAAGTTTAAGCTGAGTCTGGTTTACCTGCGCTCCCTCGGATGAAATAGACGAGTCGACTGTAAGTCGGTCGGACCACCACCATCCCGAGGTAGTGGCCGAGGCAGAGCATCTCTCGTCGACGAGGCGCAAGACGACATCCATCGCTGCGCTGTTGTTTGCTCTCTCTCCGCTACGCTCCAATCCCAGCGGTATGTTCATGTAGAGAGTGCGAAAGCCCCACCGACGCAGTGATTGATCCATCACTGTGCCATTGTTTTTGGCTCCGCTCGCGCTGCCTGGCCGATCTGCTCCCCTCCACCGAATGACGCCAATGGCATGTTGCTGACAACAAGACAAGGAGAGCAGAATGAATCGACAGATGGAAAGAGAGACGAACTGTTCCGCTTTGGATAAGAACGTCGGGGTGATGCGTTTCAGCGGCCGCGCTAGAGGAGCGAAGGCGAAGTGATGAGTACGGAGAAACCCTAAACAGGGAAGGAGTGGGTTGGGAAAGGTGCTGCCTTTGCTCGCATCTCTATAGCTAGCGAAGAATGGCAGCGCATCTCGGCGTGAGCCTTGCCGTGGCGGCGCTTCTCTGGTTATCGTGTTCAGATGCCCTTGGGCAAGAATATTCAGCCGCGGCCGCCCGGCACAAATTGAAGGCGATTCGGCACCTCAAGCGGCTCAACAAGCCGCCCGTTAAGACCATCACGGTCCCTCTCTTTCTCTTGTGCTATTCCTTTTTTTATTATTATTATTTACCTTTCAATTTGATTCGAGTATAGAAGATACTCAAATTCAAAGAAATTGAGTATTTATTTGAGTATAGAAGATACTTCCTTTTCTAAGATTTGTAAGCATTTGCCTTGAAGTCTGAAGAAGAACATGAATATTGCAGAGTCCTGATGGGGACACAATTGACTGTGTTCATGTCTCTCGCCAACCAGCCTTCGATCACCCCTTCCTAAGAAACCACACCTTACAGGTTTGCCTTTGATGGATCTTTACTGAAAGTTTCAATTCCTTGATGCCTTTTAAAAAATGTTGTCTATATACCAGATGAGGCCTACTTTCTTCCCCGAAGGTATTGCGAGCAATGTCGAGTCCCACAAGAAAGACCACTCAATGGCTCAAGCATGGCACCAAAATGGGAGGTGTCCCGAGGAAACGGTACCCATCAGGAGAACAAAGATGGGTGATGTGCTGAGAGCAAGCTCTGTGAAAAGGTATGGGAAGAAGAAGCACAGAACCGTCCCAATGTCAGTTTCTATTGACCCTGACCTTGTCAATGAGAGTGGCCACCAGGTATGGTTAAACACAAAGAAACCAACAAAGGATTTTGAATGACAGTTTGGTGTTGGCTCATGGATTCCATTATTTTGTTCATCATCCTTTCTCATTTGCCTTTCTTTCTTTTCTTCTGGTCCTTTTTATAGCACGCAATTGCTTATGTAGAGGGAGATAAGTATTATGGGGCAAAAACTACCATAAACGTGTGGAGACCAAAGATTCAGCAGGCCAATGAGTTCAGTTTGTCTCAGCTCTGGATTTTAGGGGGAGCATTTGGGGATGATCTCAATAGTATTGAAGCTGGTTGGCAGGTGGGTTTGGTCAATCGCTAAACATGAAAAAGAATTTAGGTTCATGGCTGATCCTTACTGTGGCATGATATGATCAGGTCAGTCCAGAGCTCTATGGAGATAACAATACAAGGTTATTTACTTATTGGACTGTAAGTTAAACATATCTTCTCAACTTCTGCAAATTTCTGGTTAATAAAATAAAATTGAAATTAAGACATTAGGTGGCTTTTCATGTGTTATTTGGATTGTTTTTCTACTGTTGTTCACCATAGGAAGTGATGTTGCTTAAAATTATGGATTTCCACTCTGTAGTTTTGATCAATTCTTTTGTTTTGGATTCCTAAATTATCAAATATTGTATTTCTAAGATATGGAACTTGGCACAAGAAAGGTATATTTCTATAGAAAGAAATTATTTGTATCAAGTTTGGTGTAAATAGGTTCTGTATTCCATCTTATCGAGCACATTTTCTAACGTTCTGATTGTAAATTAACAGAGCGATGCTTATCAAGCGACAGGGTGCTACAATCTTCTATGCTCAGGATTCATCCAGGTCAACAATGACATTGCTATGGGTGCTAGCATATACCCCCTTTCCAACTACCATGGATCACAGTATGACATCAGTATACTCGTTTGGAAGGTACAAATCAAGCTCATCAAAACCAATTGGCATTAACATTCAAAACCAATCAGCGTAACTATTTCAAGAAGACTCGTGATCTGTCATCCTTCTTGCTCATTTCCACCAATAACTAGCTTCTCAAAAATTCACCTCAAAGTTTTCTGGAAAGGACCATGCATCTATTTGGATTAGCTGTTAGAATAGCAAGTTGAAAATTACAAAGAAACATGTGATTCTTTTAATAAAACCTAATGCTTGTTGCACCTTTACATTTGGTTCATGGAATGGCATTAGTAAGAAATATAATATTATTTTGGTATGGAATAGAGTAGTAGATAAGATATGTATTTCTTAAATTGGCTTCATGGAGTAAGAACCCCATCACATCAGACTAAGATTCATGGGTTTGATATATGGAATAGGTAAGAAGAATCGTCAAGGAATAGTAATTGTGGCAGAATAATCATTCCAGGTTCATCAAATTTTAGTCTAGAGTGGAATAATACTATTCCTGTGAACTAAACACGTAGAGTTACTTATTTGCACAAGCAACCTACCTTTCTGCTTTGCTTATTGTAGTCATTTGATTCATTTTATTGGTACGATACAGGATCCGCAGGAGGGGCATTGGTGGATTCAATTTGGAAATGACTATGTCCTGGGCTACTGGCCTTCTTTCCTGTTTTCCTACTTGGCAGACAGTTCATCGATGGTTCAATGGGGAGGGGAGGTGGTCAATTCACAGCTCGAGGGCGAGCATACATCAACAGAGATGGGCAGTGGCCATTTTCCCCAAGAAGGCTTCGGCAAGGCAAGCTATTTCAGGAACATACAGATAGTGGATGGGTCCAACAATCTGAGAACACCGAAGGAGGTCGGTACATTCACTGAGGAACCCAGCTGCTATGACATACGGAATGGCAATAATGACGACTGGGGTCACTACATTTATTATGGTGGTCCTGGTAGGAACAATAATTGTCCATAGAATGGGCATTCGATTTGGAGCCCTTCAACACTTGTCGAGTACTAGGCAATTGTGAAATCTACTACCATCTATGAGTGCTTTATGCATCGTTTTCCCATGTGTGATTCTATGTCGAGGAACAATGATTGTCCATGAAGGTCATTTGGGTACAGCACTAGTCCTAGGCAATTGTGAAGGAGATCGATATTAGAGGAACTTTGTGTTGATATTTTGTACCTACTACTGTGTCTCTTTAACATGTTGCTTATTGTAGCCATTTATTTGGTTCATGTGTATCTATTGCCATTTTGTACTATTGCTTGGATGTGGTTTGGAGGTCCTCTGCGGTGTGATGGTTAAGACATGGAAGATTACCACATGAGGTCTTGATGTCGAAACTCGGTGCGTCCGAGCATATACTTCCCTCATATTTTGATCATTTGCATTAATGGCTAGTAGTCATCCGTGATTTACCTCCTCTGTGTTGGCTTGGGGACGGGTTGGCGGAGGGAGGGGGGGTGGGAGCGAGTGAATAGCCTTTTTGCCACTTGGATGTGGTTTGGGACATAAGTGGAAATTGAAAAACATGTGTCACTGTCTATCACTGTCCATCTATGTGGCAAAAGGTAATTCGTTCGTCCCAGCATCTCCATCAATCAATCCATAAGCCAACATGGAGGAGGTAAATCACGAGTAGCTACTAGCCATTAGTGCAAATGGTCAAGGCACAAGGTGGTATATATGTTCGGATACACCGAGTTTCTATCACTATCCATCTAGATCTAAGATTTTGTAGGGATTATTTTGTTATCGGATTCCATACTCTACTATATTATTTATATTTAAATAAATTTTATTTTATTTTATTTATTATTTTTAATTAAATCTTTTTTTCCCTCTGACATTAAATTAGAAAATAAATAAAATTTACTAAAGGTTAATTATTTTAATAAAAAAAGTGAGAGTTAATCGTGTTAGGATCAATATAATTAGAGTGGATGAATAACTGTAACTTTCTAATTAAATTAATCAACATTTGTTTATGATAAAGAAATAACTTTATAAACTCTAAAAAGAATTAATTTTATAAATTCCTTATAACATTAAAAACTCTACTATCAAATCAAAAGATATCCAATTTCAAACTAAGGAAAACAACCGAAATGCAATTGCAACTCAATTTATTTTTCATTAAGCTTTTTTTTAGTGTCGAATCCTTGTTTGCATCCATAGTAATTAGTTTACTCTATGAATTTAGAACCATTATTTTTTTAATAAAATCTAAACTCTGTTCTAGTAATAATTAATATTCAAAAGAAATCCTAATTACTTTTTTTTTGTTGGATTTACATTAAATTTTGATTTAAATAAAAATATAAAATCGCCATCATTTTCACTTAAACAAATACTGTTTCAAATTATTCTAAATACGTAATTCTAAACCTAAATTAAAATTTACTTCATTAAATATAATATATAAAAATCAAAAGGACATCTTTTATTTGGCTGGATGCCATCAAGCTAGGTTTGACTAACAATTATTCAAACAAAATTTGATATTTAGAAGTCTAGTCGTATTAAAGTTGATCAAGATAAGAAGTCTATGAAGTGACTAGTTAATTCTACTAAGTTTTTGGTCAATCACGGGTCAATTGGACCTGTAGATTTTGATAAGCCTAAGTATAGTTTTACCTATACTATTTTACGTTATTGTTATTGTTATTTTGCTAATTTAATATTGCAAGAAAAGTCTTAATTAATCAGGTCAATTAGACATCGAGTAGAAAGCTTAAATATGTCTAGACGACTAGATATTTAGCGGATAAATTGAGATAAACTCTTAGAGTGAAGTGGTTATTCCGAGAAGAAGAACAGTGAGGTCATGTCCCAATCGAGTTGTTGATTTGACTCAAAAAAATTAACAGAGATTTTTAAGTCAAAATCAATATAGTCCTATCTATCTCTCTTATTCATGCATTACTATATGTTTCGAACTCTTTTTTGTATAATCATTATTTGTATTATTATTGTATTAATTTTGTTTTGTAAAAAAGTAAAGTTCTCATCGATTGGAGGGTTCATCCAATTGAACAGGGATGCTCAGTCGATCGATCCAAGTGGATAAACACAAGCAAATTCGAATCTCTACAAATATGGAAAGCTTGGTTCAGTCGATTGATCAAGGGGGATCATCGAACCCCATTTAGAAAGATATTATGGATATGATCATATCGTCATAGGAAATGAAATCTTTGTGGAGCAGTCGATTGAATGAGGTTCATGACCAAAAATTCAGATTTTATGAGATCGATCAGGTCGAATCCAAGCAAGCAAGGAAAGGAGTCGGGGACTAGTCGCCTGATAGATATGTTCAATCGACTAATAAAGTTTAGTCGACTGAATGATTTTTAGTCGATTGGAAGAGGCCTATAAAAGAATCCTCGATGTCTGAGGCTCAACACATTCAATACCACATCAGTATTCTTTTTAATAAAATTAATACTTTTTGGCATTTTTGTAGAAGTTACTATCTCTTGTAGAGATCGTAGTATTGGATTGTAGTTGTTATATAATTATAGTAATTACCATCTCATAGCTGTTATAATATAGATTGAATTGTCAATTTGAGTTGAGTTGTTAGGTTGACCTGTATTACCAAATAATTTAAGTGGGATAGATTAAAATTTTATTAAACTATTTAAAAGTGGGTCTAAGCCGACCGACTTGCTTGGAGCCGTGACCTAGACGTGTCACCCCAAAAAGGGATTGGTTGCCCTACAGGTTGAGGAAAAAAAACTCCAAAACTCAAAATTAAAGTGAAAAAAATAGACTCTACCATGGCTCATCTGATTCGCAATTTAAATTTAAAATTCCATGGGCTCGGGGCTCGTGTAATTTCAATTTACTCCACAAGTGGACTGGCCCACCTCTGACAAGCCTTTGTTCCTCACAATGGAATATTAGTCTTCATTTTGGGTCACTTTTACTTTTTGATGTGTTAGTTAATGTTAGTTTTTAGTCGACGAAATCTCTTTTGTTAGAATAAATTTGTTGGCATCTATCTTTAATGTGCTTGTAATGAGGCGATTAACTCATACAACAAAATATCTAAACTTTCCAATAAGTTATTTGATCATGAACAACCAGCAACATAGTTCCAATTCATTCTATATTACTTTAACAGAAGGGCAAACTATAAACTAACACACAGAATGAATTAACTGATTGAATTTCAAAATAGTATGACTCACCTGATAGATCAGGAGGTCCTGCCATCTCTCTTGTGCTCCAGATTATGAAACCACCTTCTGCTCACTTTCTTCACAATGTCAGTAATGCAGAGGTAAGAGGTAACTTATAACCTGTCATTTCTGACATCACAAGATCCAACATTTCATAAACCTTCAAGGAGTCTGGGTGCTTCACACCCCAACTGAAGAAAGTATGAAGTTGATTTCTTGTCTGAATTGAGCTGCACCCTACATTCTTCTTCATTCCTAAGCGTCTCATTTCAGTTCTCACCGTCGCGACATCTCTCCATCTACCACAAGAAGCATATGTATTCGATAGCAAGACATGACCGGCTGAATTATGCCTTTCTAATTCCCATAATCTGTTTGCTACTCTCTGGCTCATATCCTCATCCCTTAAAGAAGCAGCAGCACTCAACAGAGCTACCAATGCATTAGCTTCTGGTTTGATAGGCATTGTGCCAATCAGCTCCTCTGCTTCCCGGAGATGACCGGCTCGAGCTAGCAAATCGATGATGCACGTGTAGTGTTTCGCCTTGGGTGACATGCCGTAGACCTTTTCCATCGAGTTGAAGTACTGCAATCCTCTATCAACTAAACCACTATGCGAGCAAGCAAACAGAACAGCCAAGAATGGAGCATCGTTCGGAGTTACCCCGGCTCTTATCATTTCATCAAACGTGGTTATGGACTCATCAGCATAGCCATTATCTGCGAGCCCTTGGATCATTGCAGACCAACAGACTAGGTTTTTTTCAGGCATCTCGGAAAACATTCTCATGCCACTCTCAACGTCTCCAGATTTTGCGTACATATTGACGAGTGCCGTTCCAAGGAAAACCTCATTTTGAATGCCAAGTTTCACAATCCCAGCATGAAGGTTCATCCCTCGGTCAATTGAACAAAGATTTGCACAAGCAAGTAGCACACTGGAAAATGTCATCTGGTTTGGCATTTGTTCTGAGACTAGCATTTTATCGAAAGTCTCTAGTGCCTTCGCGAAATGCCCATTTTCTGCATAACCAGAGATCAATGCGTTCCAAGATGCAACATTCCTTTCAGGCATCACTTTGAAAAGTTCTTCAGCTTCCTCTATCAGATCATTACAGCAATAACCTGCTACCATTGAGTTCCAGCATACTGTGTTCTTCTCAAGTATCAAGTCGAAAACACGGCGCCCGTCATTTGGGGTTTTAGACTTGCAATACATATCGATCAGAGAACTAGAAACGAAAATATAGCTCTCGAAACCAACCTTCAATGTGTAGCAATGTACAGAGCTCCCAAAGAGAGAATTCCCGCAGGCGGCTGAGCTGCTGATAGCACTAGCAAGACAGGAGCCATTAGGCTCACACCCATCGCGAAGCATGAGGCAGAAAAGATTCATAGCTTCCACAGCCTCCCCACTCTGACCATACCTTGCAATCATGGTGCTCCAAGAGACCTCATTTCTCTCCGGCATTTCATCGAACAGCTGACGCGCTTGCTTCAAGTCTCCCATCTGCGCATACACATCAAGGAGGATCGTCCATGATACAACATCTCTTTCCTCCGTCTCGTTGAACACAGCCCTCGCCTTCTCCAATTCACCCACTCTGAGGTAAAAACTGATCAAGGAGTTGCGCACGGAGAGATGCCTATCGAAGTTTGTCTTCACAATTAGAGCAACGATGCACTTCGCCAGATCGAACTCGCCTGCAAGCACGCAAGCTTTGAGGATACATGTGAAAGTCACCTCGTTTGGCATGAGGCCGGACGAAAACATGCGGAGAAAGTTCATCAGGGCGTCGTGGTGAAGCCCGTTGAGGACGAACCCGCTAATGAAGGCCGTAAAGGAGACGACGGTCTTGCAGGGGCTGCTCTCGAAGTAGGCAACGGCGTCGGCGACGTCGCCGCGCTTCATATGGCCGTCGACCATGAGCGTCCACGTGACCGCATTTCGCTCGGTCATTCCGTCGAACACCTGGCGCGCGGAGACGAGGTCGCCCGAGCGGGCACTCTCGGCGATTGCGAGATTGAAGGAGAAGAGGCCGGTAGCGCAGCGGGACTCGGCGAGGAGGAGGTCGCGGTCGTACGGGAAGCCGGAGTGGGCATACAAAGCTAGGAACTTGGAGGAGACGGAGGGGTCGGCGGAGATGCCGGCGCGGAGCGCATGGCCGTGGAGGGCCAGCCCGAGGGCGGCGAGGCGGCTGTCGAGGGCGCATTGGCGGAGGACGGAAGCGAAGGTCTCGGCGTAGGACTTAAAGATCTTGGGGGAGGATAGGGAGCGACCGCCGGCAAGCCGCCTCTTGAAGGTTCGAAAGAGACGGCGGCATAAGGGCATAGGCGAACTTGGAGACCAGCACAGCGTCAACGAACTGAACGAAACAAATAAAGCCGGCGATTTACAAAAAAAAAAAAACAATTTCAAAAATAAGATTCTCCCCCAAATTTAACAAATTATCAAATTCGACCCTGAATTTTTAGAAATAGCAAGTATAGCCTTTGCTTTTGTATTATTTATTTCTTTTTTAGTTGGCACCAAACATCCAATTATTTGAAAAGAGAATGATCAGCCGGACTCCATACAAATTTCCCATCAGATTAAACCGGGAAGTTACGAAAGAGCCTACTAGTAAAATGTAGTATAAGATGATTCATTAGGCATGAGACAATTATCTCCCACAACATTTCCTGTTACTTACACATCATCATCAGAAGAAGAAGAATAAGGAACAAGTGTACGTTAGCTATCGATACATCCTCTTAAGAAGGAAGAAGATGCACGACAATCATTCCAAAATTTAAAAAAAAAAAACATTTAACCAACAACTTGCCGATTGACCACCTTATGCACACATCAAATATTTGATTGATAAATCTACAAACTCTAGGTGAATCCATGCAATAGAATCCTGAAATCTTCAATATTGTTTCTGAAAGTCGAACAGCAGATGAGTGTTTTTAGACGAGTCTCAGTTCATATTCACCGGCCTTCGTGATGTATCTCACCCAAGGAAGAGCTACGTATCCACTCTTTTCGATAATTTTCAGATATCGAACCTGAGCAATTGATGCCATGATCGTTATCTAATGATTTATAAACCCTAGTAAGAAGTTGTGAAGAAAAGTACCTGAATTCCGGAGACAGTGAAATAAGGGATCTCAAACTTCACACGAATAGGAGCCTTTTTCTCTGCAGTTGCATCTTCTGCAGTTATACTGGGAAGACTGAATTCTGCCCTACACATGTATTCCTAAGTCCGTGCAAATAACACTAATGTCAATACGTGTACATATGAATTAGACAAAAAGTAAGATCTGGGATCGTTTGGCCGGTAGAAAATAATTGCATCATACCTTGCCGCCTGGAAAGGATTTTATTTTCCAGACCAGTGAATCATTTTCAGGCGCATATGAAGCAGAACCCATGGATGCCCGGATATTAGGATTGGTGGCATCTGAAGGTGCAGGTAGCTCAATGTCCACATTTGTTGCAGTGCTAATAGGGTAAGGAAATGACGATAAAATGCTCTTCAGAAAAGGATGATTTGATACAAGTGAAATAGTAGTTATCTTGGTCCATGAACTCAGCTAGTACCTTCTTTCCTTGAACTGACTTCTTGCCTTAAGTGTTATCTCTATTCGACTTCGTGAGTGCCTCTCGACTTGAGCTTCCACCCAGATTGGAGGCTTCACCTGAATAATCAGGACGACAAGTTACGAATAAGATAAAGAATGGCTAAACATTCAGATTTATTTCCATACAGCAAAAGAATAATGTTAACCTGAGTGCTAAGTCTGTACGTCATCAGATCAAAGGACCCATCTGGTGGTATGAATGATATTGTCCTGTCATTTTCAAACCGCGCCAAGCGGACACACCTTAAATGATAGTGTGAAAATGTCAATACTTGACAAATATTGCCTTGGCATACAGCTGAAGAGTCAAAAGGTTCCCTTGATAGAAAAAAAAAAGGTGAAGAAAAAGCGTATAAGAGAATGAAAAGACCAGCTTACTGGTGAAACTTTATATCATCTAAATCGATAGCTTTTCCTTTAGCTGTCTGCCCTTGAGCTTCCAAAAGTACCCGATCATTGAGCCCGAGTTTACATTCAGGCATTCCACTGCATACATTGGGCATGAGCTGTTATTTAGAGTTCAATTTCTCAACTAAGTGATTTTAGTCGAGTGATATTCTATGTTTCGCTCACCACATAAACTGCTTTTACATTGTCTTATCAAATGATACATACCTTCCAGTTCACTACCTTTTGTGAAAGAGCAATAATAATAATATATCAATTTCTAGCAGAAATAATCAAATAACCCTTAC